>CAJVPI010000269.1:0-37748 GCA_910592345.1 Paraglomus brasilianum
TAAATAGCGTAATAAACATTGTCACTTTGAGTTGGCTTTATGTCGGTGATTTCCTCGTAATGAATCCATTCAAGTCTTAAGTGTTCATCTTCACTTTCCAAGGAGGATTGGACCAAGTCGTCAATTGCTGGATTCTTATCTTCTGGAACTAATGACATCGTTTGAATAAGAAGTTTTCAAGTTCAATCAGGAGAGAACTAATTGAACCAATGATCCGTGTGTAACGCTTACCTTTTTTCTCTTTCCAAATTTGGGTTGGATATCTAATTTGGGTAATAAAATTGGGAACAAAATGGACACAACATCGGACTTGTGTCCATTTGGTGCATGAAAAAAAAAACGCCACACGTATTCAACTACATATGTATTACAGAGAACACCAGATTATCACTTGATTCGGAACTTGAGACTCTTCACTATAACTAGAAAAATTTGCAAGTAATAGTGCTTGTCGAAGTAGCAGCAGAGACTTATTCATGGACATAAAAGATATTAATTGACTTTTTTAGCTCTCGGCAGATCATCTACGCATTTAACTGTTCCTATCTAAAATGGAAGTGGGACAAAAATTGGGAAAAGGACTTGACCCTTTATGGATGATTTTGATTCCTATTTGGACGTTTATCTACAGGTGAAACCTATTTAAACCGGCCGAACTGGTTTGTTATTTTTCAACCGGTTAGCCAGAGACCGGTTCAGGTAAACATTTAGATAAAGAAAATTTCTAATTAAAGAAGTTTGGTACAGTCGTGAGGCGACCGGTTGAACCCGAGACCGATTTAAGTTTAGACAGGTTTCGCTATTCATGGTTATAGATCGACCAAAAATCCGCCATATAGTTAAAGATCGATCTAAAGGTGGGGGAGTTCTTAAATAAATTAATTAAAAGACTATTTAGAATCGCATTCCACTCTTTCATTCTAAATTGTTGCAACTCTGCCAAATTATTTGATACCTATAATTCTATATTCCTTTTTACGATGCCATAATTTTTTTCTGGGACCATTGGAGAGCCAATTGATTATTTTGTTTTAAAATTTCCTGCCAAGACGGCTTGTATGCTTGCTTTTATTACCTTGCTGGAAGCAGATGAGGATTACACGATTTTCGATAATAATATTTCTAATCGGATGACTTTAGCCGTCAACTATCTGTATATCAATATTGTTACTCGTACGCTTTCAGCCTTCATGTTCGTATTCGTTTATAGTATTTTAAATTTAGTCACTAGATTTATGATACTCACACTAATTCATTTCAGTCATCTATATTTTAGGAAAAGCGTTATATAAACAATGAGAGTTTCTATCTTTTAATATAGTCTTTCGATAAAGATAGTACGAAATCTCCTACCGTCATCACTAAATACGTGGGTGGTAGTCGCAGGCATTCAACTTTCTTCAACAGATATAGAAATAAATTATGGAGAATTTAAAGCCTTTCGTGCATTGAAGAGAAATGTGGAATTGCATAGTATTGCAAAGCAGAAACAAAGTCGAATAGATTCATTTGTTACTGATTAATCAACTCTTTTACTTAATTGTTTGTAATTGAAGGAAAGATACGTTATACCGAATCGTAGATGTCGGTATAACAAGGTTTGATTGTATGTAATTTTCCGTCTCGAACATTATTTTCAGAATTTAAGATTTATTCTTATAATTGTCCTAAATTTGCTAGTAAAACCATATGAGAGTTTGTTTGTTTGTTTGTTTGTTTGTTTGTTTGTATTTTCTATGTAATACCATTTTAAAGCTAATTGAATTGATTGTGTATTTTTCGAAAAAATAAAATATTCATATCTAAATTTATCAATGTTCTAAATCTGTAGCCCGCTAAAGGGGTTGATGTGAGAATATATATGATGAAACATGGCCTCTATCTACTTTTTGTCAAGCCGCAGTTGGGATTTGTGATTTTATGGCCGGCTTTATTGAACGACAGTTTTAGGACAATAATATTTAATATGTCATCACTCTTTTTCGAAAAGTATAACCAATTAGCTGGTACATAAAAAAAATTTTTTTCATACGTTTACAAGTAAAAGTTAAGGGGTGCGGTGACTTTTGGTGGGGGATTAGAAAATGTAATTCTAAAATTTAGTCGATGAATTTAGGGCATGAGCAATAGTAATAGCTGTATCGCTAGAACAAAACCTTCCCAAATATCATAAAATGTTTACTTTGTCTGATTTTGTTGCAGCATGTTCCATAATAGCGCGTAAGCAAATTATGCGTTAATTATAGAACAAAATAAGCTATTGTGAAAAAAAGTATTATTTTATAGTTTATATCGGCCATACAGTAAGTATTTCAATTTATGAATGCAAAATACTGAAATTAAGTTATTAAAATTTAATAGACGTTCTCTCGAAAAAACTTCAGCTTACTGGGAAATGAGGCATGTTTACGACGTAATTGGCCACCGAGTTAAAAATTTTATTATCTGTAGTATGCCAATATGAAAATTAAGAATACAATTCCAGATAAAGTTACCAAAACCTGTAAGAAAATCAATTACCAAGATGAAGATATTATTTTCTTTTTGTAATTTAATTGCCAATTCATATTCTGCTGCTTATTGAATCAAGCTCAGTCAATTTTCCGTCACATGAATAATTTTTCATTGTACACCCGGGGACGTCAAACTCTGCGGAAAGTAAGGTTTATCATTTGCGCTAATAAATACTATACAAAATTTTTTTTTTCTGGTTATGTCAAGGTCTAGGAAATGCGTGTCCTATTTGGACCGAACCAGGAGTATAAACAACCTAAATACATTTCTATAAAAGTTGAGGAAAACTATCCATCGCTTTGAGTGAGATAAAGGCGGGGAAACTGCATCAACCACAATTTATAAAAAATCGTAGGTGGAAAGATCGGAGCCTCACATCAAAAAATTTTTTTTCGTACGTTGTCAAGTAGACAAAGTTGGGTAAAACATGCTGTCCTACGTTAGGTGTAGAGGTAAATAACTTGGACAATGTCTTTCAACATCAGACGCGTTACTGCAAACTGCTGATTTGGACAATCGTCTTCCAAGGTTTATTCTATGCTCCAAAGTGCCATCCATTTTCAGTTTTGGAATAAAGCCAAGAGTTGTAGGGGACCCAATCAAGACAGCAGGGCGAATGAGGTATAAAAGTACGAGCAAAGCTTTTTTGTAATAGAAGGCTGCATTCACGTTTGTCTTTCGGAAATAAACACCCGCTGTCTGCCAAAAACTGCAACATCCATCTCCACCCTTTATCTTCTTTTTTAGCAGATCACCAAGTTTCATTACTGCATATTGCATTCGAATTTTGTTCTAGCATTCTAAATTTCTCTTTGCTAATCCTTATTTGTCGGGTTCTATGCACGTTCGCTTCTTCATAGGGGGCCGCAGACCTGCACGTAAACGTAGTGTAACCGTGCATCTAACCGTGCATCATAGAATTGTCACCTTCTTCAGTTAAAACAAAACCAAAGTAGAACATTCTCTTGGGAAAAAAACTGCGTCATGCTAGCTCATGAACGGTTAATATTACTTGATCCTACATTCGGACCTTGGCATTTACTAATATAAAGGATGGCTTGTTGCTCGTTTTCAAAACCCGCCTATTCACGCCACGCCTACTTCACGATCATGGAAAAATGGAGTTTTCAGGTAAGATGTCTGTTATAAAATGGCCTGAAGATGCTAAATACTACTATTACTATTCCTTACTTCCTTATTATCGGCATGTAGGAAGACTCTGTCTTGATTGATCTCTACGGCGTGCGGGGTCTCCAATGGGTAACGGTCTCCCATATCCTAGATACCAAGTCTGCTCATCAGTGTGCCAAAAGGTGAAGTGAACGTGTTGACTATGTTTTTACATGATATCCGTTGTAATGTTGTATCCTACGTATTGACACGATTTTAAACGATATTTACTATAATATTACAGATGGCATAATGCACTACGCCCTGGAAGTATGTAACTCTCAGATTTACGTATTTGCTACAACTCCCTTTTTCACTTTGTAATAACCTACTTTACTATTTCGAATGAACCAGTTAACAACAGACCATTCACTACCTTTGAACATGATGCAGTTAGACGGTCGTATAGTGAGCATGGGCCCAGATGGGGTAGGATTTGTTCAGCCATCCCTGGCCGCACCCCAGAGATGATAAAGGCCAGTTTGGAGCAGACGCAAGCGGAACTAGAACGTATTCGAGTTCAAATGTCAATAGAACGTCTACTAAACTGACGTTTGTGCAGGTTCGATTTACACCCCACGATTATTATTATTACGTAAGCCAATAGAACATGAGATGACATCACGATACAGCTTGAATGGAGGGGCAAGATACTAAATACCAAATACTGCCGACAATTCGACAATTCGATTTTCCGGTATTCGAATGTTTAGAGCCGGAACCATTTTTTCGACGATATTATTTTGTTATTCGAGCGATATATATCCTATAACAATAATTCGATTCAATCAACTGTATACATCAGCATTGTTAAAACCAATTCGATCAACAAGCCATATTCGATATCTCTTTACGTTAATTCGAACGCTATCGATAATATTCGGTCACGGTGTAAACAAACTTCTATTGAACATTGCCTTTATTGGTAACATTTATGGCATCAGCTCCGGTATGTGATATTGTATATAGCATCTCGAATATTTGAGTCAATATTCAACTTGTTACAGTCTCGTTTAACACATAAGCAAGATTAACTGAATTATAAGTACCTATGATTGTATATTATGTTATGTATGGAATAAAATTCTGAGTACACATAGTGATCCTGCAGATCTGCCTCATCTGACGTTGAAGAATCTTTTTTCCCTGACTGTTTACACTTACTATTCATTCGATTGTTGTAAATGGTTCAATAAATTCTGGATGCTTCTAATCGTATAATCTTAGTGACGTGTTTAGTAAAGTATTGTTTTTTAATCATATGGTTGCAAGTGCTTCTGGTTGTTTATCCGCTTGGTTATTGAAGAATTTGTAATTACCACCCACGTAAGAGATGTGATCAACCAATAAATATTTACGTATTACGAATTAGTACGTGGGCCGGCGTTCAGTTGGCAAGGCATGTGTACCGGGTTAAACACACGGTTTACGTGCTGGGGGGGGTGAGTTTCATAACTTGTGCAAAACTTCAAATGCATTGCATTATTGCATTGCATAGTGAAACATGCTGTGTGACAAACACGACCACATGACTTTTTTCACAACGCTTATTAGATACTATCTTATCATTCCTAAATACTAATACATTGCTTGGAAACCTAAAAAGTACACGCTGAAGAGCTTTTTGCGCCTCTCAGAGAAGGGGATGTTAAACACAGGCCCTGTTAAAGACACACGTTGTTCAGCGATTCGTACCATTCACAACAAGAAGCCGAGGTTTTGTTGCAGAAGCGTGACTTCTGTATTACATCTCTAGCCAGTTAAATCGGCTAAATCAGGAATAGATCGATGTATTGAAATCAAGATTCATTAATATTAATACCTATCTCTTTAACATGTGACTGTATGCTAGCATTAGCCTAAAGAGTCTTTAACAAAATAACTTCTGACATTATATTCCTGTCTAACTTTACTTTTTTTACTGTTTTTACTTAGTAGACAAATCGGTACGATTATACAAGTTGATCATCAAATTAGAAGGTTCAGCCATTGCACGGTAATTGTATACGTTGGCGTAAAGAATAGGTACAATGCAAGTGTAAATTTGCTTATTTGTCTTAGAACAGAATGCCGTGTTTCATTAACCCCTCAATCTAATATCATTCCAGCAGGCATCAAACTATTACCAGTCTCCTTCCGCCAGCATGTTTCCATAATATCTTTGCAGTGTTTTTAAAAATGAAACCGATTAACAGAACGGCATGAAGAACCAATCTTATTGATCCGGCATCCGAGTCGTGCCGTCACTTCTGCATATATAATGAGCTATTATCTTGCTGTTCGCTTTCAAGTAAGACTATTTTTCAGTCATGGAAAAGTGGAGCTCTCAGGTAAGATGACAGATGTACTAATTTTGCTATGACTATTCTCTACTAAATTTATTCCTATGTAGGAGGACACTACTTTGATTGATCTCTACAACGTGTGCGGTCCCAAATGGGTAACCATATCCCGTATGTTGAGAACCAAGTCAGCTCATCAGTGTGCTGAAAGGTAAACGTGTTGACTACTGCATTTATATAATATTCGTTGTATCTACATATTGACATAATTTTGGATACAGGTGGCAAAGTGCACTACGCCCTGGAAGTATGTGACTCTTTAGATTTACATGTTGCTATAGCTGTAACTACTGTTATCGCCTATTCAAATAATAATAACCCTTCTATCTCTAGTCAATAAAAGACCGTTCAATACTTTTGAAAATAATACAGTTAGACGGCTGTACGGTGTCCATGGCCCCAGATGGAGTAGGATTTGTTCAAGCTTCCCTGATCGCACCCCAAAAATGATAAAATCCAGTTGGGAAAATATGCAAGCGGAAGAAGAACGCATTCAAATGCAAATGTCAATAACTCGTCTACTAAACTGACGTCTATTCTCTACGTCAACTATGCATATGGTTTTAAAGTCAAGGTGACATATAATTAATGTCAAATACCTAATAAGTATAATTATGATTCCAAATATATGTGTAACTATAGAAATACTCATCTTTTGATTGTATAAGCCAACTGACGACAGTAAACAATAAGTAAACTGACATTGTCTCAGTGTTTTGACGGAACAAAGTGAATTGTCGTGATCTGCGCAACTGTCATACATGCCGTTGCATAAACAAATATGTAACCTTTCCTATTACGATAAATAGCGTACTATCTAATCTCCAGTGCATACACTTATCCTTTGTTGGAATTTCGGACTTGTTTCATTCGCTATGTACCTATAAGATTCGCAACATTTACCAAACAGGACAATCTTGAGGTAAACCATTTTGCCGAGTTCTTATCTTTCTGGAAATTTCGATCTATAGGTTCAATTATCAAGAGATGTGGTGGTGTTACTGTCATACAATCATTTATCATACCATGTGGTTGACACAATTCGCATTGTTTCCTGCAACTAGAACTATTCAAATTAATGTAAATTCCGAATGTACTATCCTCACGTGTACACAACGTAGCAATGTATTTCATTACTTCAATCTTATCCAAAGTCACTGTAATTTCTAGCAACCAAGGTAACATAACAATAATTTACAAAAAATTGCATTTTTGACTAAGATATTGTCGATTTATCTATAACGTAAAGTCATGGCTAATCAATAACAATATGTACGAGCGAATTATGCTTGAATTCAGTACAAGTCTGACATAATCTACATTTGTGATACAAATAATGGAGTAACCCCGGTTTAGGTTAGAGCTCGGACGGAAAACCCCCCATCAATGAACGGGGGGTTTTCCGTATGGTCAAAGACCATTAACGTTCCCCTAATAATGACACAGATCGACGGCAAATAGATAAAACAGCTCAAACTGGGCACCTTGTTGTGAATAAAAGTCCCTCGCGATAGTAGTTCATATAAAGGCCTTCGGGCAACCCCATATCCTCCATCTCCCACATACTTGATCAACTCCTAGGACGCCTTCTCTTTCTCCGCACTCTAGACCTACGCATACCTGGATAACCCCCACTAATATTCTTTCCATTATTACCCGCTCCAAGTCTAGATACATTTCCCCTTCCCCTAATACACAGATCGACGCCAATATAGGACTTTATTCTCTCCTCTGCATGTATGGTAAATAGATAAAAACAGCTCAAACTGGGCTTTAGCGAGCACCTTGTTGTGAATAAAAATCCCTCGCGATAGTAGTTCATATTAGCAAGTAGAAAAAAGGATTAACCTTATTCCGATATTTGGTACGGTCCCTATCTGTATCGTGTGTAATGTAGTTTTTCCCACCCCATAATGGGCACCGGGTTACTCACGTAATAAAGTATGCATGTGGTATTGCATGCATGCGGTCCATCGTCTTTTTCCAGAAATACAGTAAATACTTATACCATTCCATACAACTCCTTGCCTTCTTAATATTTGTTTATTATTCTGCTTCTTATTCAACCATGCACGTCAGATGCCTGGTTTACATTCCGAAACAATATTCGATATATGTGATATTGAAAATCGTTTCGATAACATTCAAAACGATCAGTTTTATCATACATATAAAGCGACTGAGAGAATGCATTCTTCTTCCGCTTGCATCTCTTCTCAACTGGTTTTTATCATTTTTGGGGTGCGCCCAGAGAAGCTTGAACAAATCCTACTCCATCTGGGACCATGGACACCATACAGCCGTCTAACTGTATTATGTTCAAAAGTAGAGATAGAATGATACGATTATTATCATTTGAATAACTAGACAATTAAATTCTGCCTATACATTTGACAGGAGCTCGAAATGATATTACAATTTGTTGTAATGAATGTACAGTCGTACTGTTCATATTTTCAACGGATTAACGTTCGTAGACTTGACTAACTCCAAATAATAATTATTATTTCTTACAGCGTTATCTCTGATAAACCTGACTGCTATCTGCGCAGCATTGAAAAGTATCTGCTAACGAGACATTTTCTTATTTTACTGTACAGTGCAAATGAATAGACGCTTGCAAATTATCGAAATTTTCATCGCATAATAAACTTTTATTTTTACCAAGTAAATTATAAATAATGCTCTAAATAAAGTTGTTGACAATATTAACGCGTGAAGGAAGGTTCAATGTTGAGGAAATATACTTTGCCAATGCTACGCAGATAGGGGTCAAGATAACGCTGTAAGAAATAATAGTTATCATATAGAGTTAGTCAAGTCTACAAACATTAATCCGTTGAATCGTACAAGACATTGCATATTCATCCATCATCCGCACTGTTTACCAAAAACGCACCAGATGTTATTTTTTAAGAAGGTATGTGACTGAGAACTGACTTAACGTAAGATTCTTCTTCCTGATGCAAACATACTATTTACAGTTGTCGAGATAACGAAAGCATTTGTGTGCGATTTGACAGTAATTGACCCAGCATGGCTACTTGAACTTGCGTGAGTAATCAATAAGATACTATATTATTTAACTTAGCATTAACCGGCATTGGCACAATTAAAACTTCTCAATTATAGGCTGTACTTTTACGATTAAAATATGAACAGTACGACTGTAAATATTACAATAAATCATAATATCATTTCGAGCCCCTGTCAAATGTATAGGCAGAATTTAATTGTAATAGTGCATTCTTCAAAGCCGCAGCCTGTAACTTTCCTATTGATTAACCTTGTTCCTTGGCATGTGTACGGGCTAACACATTTACGTGCTGATCTTCATGCACTATTATCCATATAAAGTTGGTACAATATGCAGCCCTACATTGGTCATACAGGACAGTAGGGTAAATCACTCATATCAATGTTTTAAAAGTGGAAATTATAAAAGTGAATTATAAAAGTAGTTGTATATATTCAAATATACGTGACGTAAAGAATAGTTACAACGTAAGCATAGGCACAAAAATTTTTATTTGTTCCATATTTGTCTTAGAACAGAATGTCGTGTTCCATTAACCCCGCCAATCTAAAATCATTCTAGCAGGTCGTATAATTCTTATCCGCTTTCTTCCGCCAGCATGTTTGTGCGATGTGTTTGCAGTGTTTTTTTTTTTTTTAAAAAAAAAAAAACCTCGGGAAACCCGATTAACTGTAACTCATGAAGAACCAATCTTATTGATCCGGCATCCAAGTCGTGCTGTCGCTTCTGCATATATAAGGAGCTGGCCGTTCGCTTTCAAGTAAGACTATTTTTCACGACCATGGAAAAGTGGAGTTTTCAGGTAAGATGACAAATGTACTAATTTTGCTATGACTATTCCCTATTCAATTTATTTGTATGTAGGAGGACACCGCGTTGATTGATCTCTACGACGTGTACGGCCCCAAATGGGTAACCATATCCCGTATGTTGGGCATCAAGTCAGCTCATCAGTGTGCTGAAAGGTAAGTGTGTTGACTACCGCATTTATATAATATTTGTTGCATCCTACATATTGACATCATTTTGAACGATAAATCACTAAAACGTTGATCCAGGTGGCATAGTGCGCTACGCCCTGGAAGTATGTAACTACTTTAAAGATTTACAACTCTCTTTTCATGTCATAACTGCTGTTAACGTTTAAATAATAATAAACGTACTCTTCTATCTCTAGTCAATGAAAGATCGTTCACTACATTTGAACATAATACGGTTAGACGGCTGTACGGTGTCTATGGCCCCAGATGGGCTAGGATTTCTTCAGGCCTCCCTGATCGTACTCGAAACATGGTAAAAGCTAGCCGGGAGGAGATGCAGGCGGAAGAAGAACGCATTCGAGTGCGAATGTCAATAACTCGTCTACTAAACTGACGTTTATGTCAAAGGAGGCCGTATGCATATGGTTTAAAGTTAAGATGACATGCGATGCATGTCAAATACCTAATAAGTACAATCATCATATACTGTAATACATGTTGTAATAGATCGAAATATTCTCATCTATTGATTGATAAGTCCAACTGCAATAAAAAATAAATAAACAAACTGACATGCATGTCTCAGCGCAGATTATTGATTGATGTTTTGGTAAATGTTGCATTGTTAACGTTAATGGAGCGAGCGGAATAGGTTATATTTGGGTTGTGCTCCAGCGGGGAAATCCCGTGTACTACACCATGACCATCAAATACTATTAACAGTTATCGTATCATCGTTATCTCTGTGTGTTGCCCGAACGTATTTGTTTTGAATTTATTATTTTGACCCCCTGGTTTATTTACTCTTACACAACAAGGGAATATGAGACGAACAATATTTGATAGACTACATCCCATAGTAATAGGTTCATCATTGCGATTACGTATACATGCATCTAACATAAGGGTAAAACAACAAGCAAGTTAACATAACCTACTGTCCGATGGTTCTTTTCAAGTGATATTGCTATGCACGTTCACAGGATTAAGGAATTAGCATGAAAACAGTATTATCATAGAACCGCAAAGAAAGCAATGACAATTATTGGTACATCATCACAAGCAGCATAACATAAGATTCGTACCATGATTATTTACCAAACAGGACAATCTTGAGGTAAACCATTTTGGCGAGTTCTTAGTTTCGTAAAAAAATGCGATCTATAGATTCAATTATCAAGCCGCATTGTTTCCTGAGTCGGAAGCTACCATGTTTAAAAAAGAAATAGCAATGCAATATCCTCCTTTAGCTAAAACAACCATTAGTCATATCGTACTTGTACTTTATTTGTTAAGGGCATAATAATGGTAATGCAACTGTTTAATCAGGTGGTATCGATTAATTGATTGCCTATAAATGGGCAAGATCGAAAATTTGAACCAATGCAAATAATGGAGCAGCTCCGGAGGAATATTCCTATTACCAACTTTAGGCCAATAAGATGTTCATTGATGAGTTTCCGTAGATATCTGACAGTTATCGCGAATTTATAATTTACGATTAGGATGTGCTAAGGGGTAGCAGATTCTGTAACATCAAAAAGTCCGTTTGTTTGTTACTTCAAATGGTAATGGGGGCTTTGCTTATCGTGTGGAGGAAAGTGTGAGAAAGGCCGAGTCGTGTGAAACAATTATTAGCCACTAATACGTATCAATAGTTTTTATATCATGAATATGCTGGGACTTCAACTTTCGTACGTTCACAGGCCTATGTGAAATGCACGGGGCAACGCATCTGTTCACTGAACACGTTCTGGTCCTATGTGGATACGGTCTGCTACGAAATGAGCCAACGACAACTCCGCTATTTCAAAGCGATAGCTTATCAGACAATCTGATTGCACATTCGCTGCGAGACAAGCGGAGACACCCATAACAGTGCAGAGGATTGAACAAACGTACTTTGGTCTTCTGGAACACTACCGAAAAAGGGCCACCAAACGTAGAAGATGGCCGTCCAAAACATATCTATCACTCCAAGCTTTCTCGAGTAACCAACCTTTTCCTCTCTCATGAGAGACGTCAACCCATTTTGTAAATAGATATATAGAATGTACACCGTATGTCTTGATAGGTAGTAGCAGCACAGTAAATTAGGGGTCACCCATATGCGCCTAAATAAAAGATCTGTTTATGGAGATCGTTGAAATTGCCTTAACCTGTTCAATAAAGGGAGTGCCTTTGGTCTGACTTCACTTAACTGTGATTGTTTAATATTTGCTGCCGTGTAAACAAACGGATTCGGATAATGTGTAGCTGCCCTGTTTCACCACTACAATATTCACAATCGCCCAATTTATTACGGCAGGTTGATTCTTCTTTGTCATTGTTAAATAATAAATAATGTAGGTCAAATTACTCGCAGATGGTTAGATAGCTTTTTAGATCAAAAACCTTTTGATACACAAAAATCATGTGATAAGAATAAATCAGGATCAAAAAGGGACCATCACATGGTTACACGACACACATCCCACATTAACATACCGTGTTCTCTTAATTTAAATTTTGGGGTTGACCTTATTTATAGATACAGTCGTACCTCTATAGTCACGCTGTCGGGAACAATGGGTAATGTTTATTTATTACATTATATTGCTCACAAAGAAAGTAGTACGAATAATGCATATGTTCAGAAAAAACGAACAAGCATCTTTCAAAATAAAGCTCTTTAGGGAAAAATATACCCATTCTTTAGGTATACATATTGTCAGCTAATTTCGCTTGTGTGGCTATTCATTATCTTGTTTTGAAAATTTTCATCACTGCTTCGCAGGTACGCACATTAATCCTCTAATAGTGAATATTGATCAACAAATTCAAATTACTGAATTACCCCCTTCGCCAAAATAGAAAATAAGCATTGACCAAACCGCGAATGGATTTTGTCGGCTGTAGTCATTTTCCAAACTGTAATATATAGGGTTCAAAATTTAAATTTGTGACAAAAGCATTAATTCTGATCACGAGAATGAACAAAATTTTTTTTGTACAATAAAGATCGTAACCAAAATTACTTTTCATTTGCTTAATTTTTATTCGCATCAAACGCGATAGAAATTCATCTCACTTTTCATTATTCTTTTAAATAATCGGAATAACCTCAATGCCTAATATAAGGGAACAGTTCAGACGGAATATAATAATAATTATTAGCCTACAGAGAAACAGCAATACAGTACAACGAGCGAAGACCTTATTATTGAGAATCAATGATCCCTTCGCTCTTATTGACTATCCCCCAAAACAAGGAATTTCATTTAATAAAAAAACGAGAGTTAAGCCCTTACTTATTTGCTGGCAACCTAGGATTATCGGCCATTAAGACATGAACTCGTTATTATGAGCTCTTGTCTCGATTAATATAATATTATGGCTTTGATGCATTGTTTTAATAAAGCAGCATATATTTGACAGCTAATTGCTACACAAAAATGCCGTGTTAGTTAGCTTTCAACCACTAGTGATCGTACAACTACACGTGAAGCTTACCAAGGCAAAGTGCACCACACGGCATCTCTGTCAAGAATGTTCTGTTTGTGTTCAGTGTTTAAGACAACGAACTACGCCATCATGAAGAGTTAATATTATTCCCAATTCGGACCTTGACGGTTGCTTCTTGTATATAATGGAGGCTTGCTAGCCTTGTTCACTTTCAAAGTGTCGCTTTCAAAGCATACGTCTATTTCACGATGGAGAAATGGAGTTCTCAGGTAAGATGTCTGTTATAAAATGGCCTGAATATGCTAAATGCTACTATTACTATTCCTTACTTCCTTATTATCGGCATGTAGGAAGACTCTGTCTTGATTGATCTCTACAGCGTGCGGGGTCTCCAATGGGTAATGGTCTCCCGTATCCTAGGTACCAAGTCTGCTCATCAGTGTGCTAAAAGGTGAAGTGACTGTGTTTTTACATGATATCCGTTGTAACGCTGTTGTATCCTACGTATTGACATGATTATATTACTATGTTATTTCATTAATATAGATGGCAGAATGTCCTACGCCCTGGAAGTATGTAACTCTCAGATTTACATATTGCTACAATTCTCTTTTCACGTCGTAATTAACCATTATGCTTATTCGGAATAATAACAATAATCGTACCTTTCCATCTCTAGTCAATGACAGACCGTTCACCGCCCTTGAAAATGATGCGGTTCGGCAGATGTATCGTGTCCATGGCCCCAGGTGGACTAGGATTGCTTCGGCTCTCCCTGATCGCACTCCAAAGATGGTGAAAACCAGCCGGGAGGAGATGCAAGCGGAGGAAGAGCGTATTAGAGCTCAAATGTCAATGGAGTATTTACTATGTCAAAGTGAGAAGCGTGGGACATGCGGGACAAATACCCAATAATAATAAGGACAATCAATATTGATATGGATATAGATGGTAATAGATAAATAAGGATATTAATATTAATTAACGTTAATAAAAATAGAATAAAAATACATTGATATATGACGTAAAGTGCGCAGCGCAGATTGTTATGTGTATGTGCGAGGTATGCACAGACTTGAAAGGGTGACGTTTCATCTACTTTTGTACAACGATTGAAACTTCTCGCTATCCACAGGATGTCCTCAGAAGAAAGTATAGATAAACAGCCAGAGAATGAAACACCCAAGTTCACTCCTGAAGAAATTGAAGAATTGTGCTCGGAAGCAAATGAATACAAGACGAAAGGCAATGACTTCTTTGGGCGATCAGAATATGAACAAGCTATAAGCATGTATCAAAGGGCATTAGATGTCTGTCCCTTGGAAAAGACAAAAGAAAGGGCCACGTATTGGAATAACCTTGGAGCATGTTATATGAAATTAGTAAATATACATGCAAAAACATGAACTTTGTGGTGTCGTTGATAGGACTTTTGTGCTAACAAGTCTGTCAATAGGGCAAATACAAGGAAGTTGTTGATGCTTGTACCAAAGGTATGTAACGCCGGCAGCATAAATACTTTGAATGCGAATTGTCAAACTATGACTCAAATGCAAAGGTTTCTATATACTCTGTGTGCTTGTCGTTGAAAAGCCTTGGCAGATTGTCCGACGTATACAAAGGCACTACTTCGACGTGCTCAAGCAAACGAAAAGATTGGCGGGTTCAGTCCATTATCAAGTGCATTAGAAGGTATGTTGTGATTAAATTGGCCCGAGACAATCTTTGGATTCCTGATATTCAGTTAAAACCTTGAACCCCTCCTCAATTGCAATTCAAGACTACAAGACGCTCGAGTCCGACCAAGAGCATCAGAACAACCTCATACCACAATCACGGAAAACCGTGTCTCGTTCGGTTAGATCACTGGAATATCGAGTAGCCGAAGCGCAGGAGAAAGAAAAGGCCGAAATGTTAGGAAAACTCAAGGATCTTGGCAATACAATCCTTGGAAATTTCGGTTTATCAACTGACAATTTCCAGTTTGTTAAGAATGATGAAACCGGATCATACAACGTTCAATTTGTAAATAATACTGGGGAAAGTAGTAGTAATAGCAGTAGTAGTAGGGGAGAAAACTCGTGAGCGTTAATCTGATTTCGAGAACCATTTAATAGATGTTTAAACGACTAATCTAATTACGGTATAGAATTCCTTTGATATTTATCGTTATATTAATAATGAATAAAATAAAGCTTATGGAACTGTGTTACCACGTGTTACGATACACAAATACGGTTTCATCGATGGACCTTCACTTGATCTGCTTTTCGCACACATAGCTATGGTAGCCGAACGGACATCATTCCTTGAGAATCAACCAAATCGAGAAGTAGCTCGGTTGGCTCTCACTTTGAGAGAAACTAGTGAGCAAGCTACGATGAATTATCGAGGGTTTTACGTTTCTGCCAAACGGTCTATTGTCAATGAGGTTCTCGAAGCCATGGCTTCTGGATTAGACGTGTCAACATTGTTTAGTGATATGTTGATGGTAAGCAAAGGACTAGGATTGATCTCAAAGAATGGACTTGTTTTTTAGCTGGCTCACAAGATTTAATCACTTGATAAAGGCCGCATCAACAAAGGATCTTGTTCAAAAGAAATTGGTATACATGTACATTTCAACTCAAGCCTCTCAGAATGCAGAATTGGCCATCTTGGCAATTAATACTTTCCAGAAAGATCTCAGAGATGATAATGCTGTTGTACGTGGATTAGCGCTTCGGACCATATGTTCGATGAGGTAGCATGTTTGTTTGTCTTTTTCAATATGCGCAGTTATCATTGTATTTACTATGTTCCCGTGTATCTTTAGGCTCTCGAACTATGTGGAATTTATGATTCCACCGTTGACAAAAGGACTAACTGATCCAAGTGCATATGTGCGAAAGATAGCCGTACTTTCATGCGTGAAATTATACCATATTGCTCCAGAGCATGTCGCAGGTATGCAAAAAGAAAAGATTTAGCGAGCACCATTTGTTCACTAAACACAATTACCTGTACGCTTTGCTGTTATAACCTTATGTAGACGGTGATCTCATCGAGTCTCTCTATAAATTATTAAGCGATGAAGACACCGAAGTGGTTGCCAATTGTATCTCTGCATTAAACGAGATTTTAAGCTCTCAGGGAGGAATGGTTATCAACAAGGGTATAGCACGCAGCTTGCTTCATAGATTAATTGACTTTAGTGAATGGCATCAGTGTTTGGTACTTGATGCGCTTACAAGATATAAGCCAGATTCGGATGACGAATTATTTGAGATCCTGGTTAGTATTTCTCAGAGATAATAATCGCAAAGCGGTACATGGACACACCTCCCCAATCGAGTATATTAACGTTTACATTAGAATACTCTAGACGATCGTTTACGACATCATAACTGCGGAGTTCAGCTTTCTACCGTAAAGTTATTTCTACATTGGACAGGGGATATGCCAGAGATACAAGAAGATATATATAAAAGAATAAGAGGTAATGTAATGTTACTTCAGTGGGGGCATGTTGGACGCGATTATTCACGACTCGGTTATTTATTCCTTGGATTTCTTTTAGACCCGCTGGTATCGTTTCTCTCAACAGGAAATCCAGAGTTGGCCTACGCGTGTCTCGCACATCTGCAACTGCTCGCTGTACGTGCGCCGAAAATATTAAACGCTTACAGCAAACATTTCTACCGTCGGTAAGACAGTAATTTTAAGAGAAAAGACTACTGTCTACGCAATGCAACACTACTGACACATTCATCTCTTTTCTTTGTAGTCTCAAGGATCCACCGTATTTGACATTAAAAAAGCTAAAACTTTTAGAGGCTATTGCGGATACTCAATCTGCAAAAGAGATCATTGATGAAATCAGGTTTGTATTCTGTGCGCAAACACTTTTTTCTCGAATTGGTTTTGTTTTCTTGGTATCGTAGATCAATCAATCGTGATTCAATTATTGGAGTCTATCGTAGTGGGTATATTACTGGTGCTGATGAAGAGATTACGCTAAAGTCGATTGAAACAATTGCCAACATTGCCGTGAAAGTACATGACGTGATGGATTATGCAATAGAATTATTACTTAAAATAATGGAAACGGAAATAGAGGAGTTTGTCTCAGGAACCGTGACTGTATTAACAAGTAAGGAAATAAATTATGTCGGAAAACGTTGATTTTTTTGGACTTAATACACATTTGTTCTCGTGCTGACGTCTATCCTTGAACTCTCTCTTAAGCGATTCTTCAAAGTAACAGTACTATTACTGCTAAGCTTCTCCTTCTGATTCCACAAGTCTGGCCTTCCATTTCGCTCTCAACTCCCGCGGGTCCTGCTTTTCTTCATCTCCTTGCCAAGAATGCGAGAACCCTCCCGGAAACACCGTACATATTAGAATCTTTGATTGACACGTTGGATCAATATCCGAACCCATCTTTCCGTATTCAATTACTTGATACTACCGTCGCTGTGTTTCTCGAACGCCCCGCAGAGTGTCAAAGTATACTTGGAAGACTGTTTAAAGAGACTATGAGAGATGAAGAATATATAAATGTTCAGGAGAGGGCTACGTTCTTGTATAGTTTGTTAGAAAGTGATATAGAGACGGTAAGTGGTGTGAATAAATTTGTAGTGTATGCAAACTTGTAACTAATATGTAACTTTTTTTCCATAGGTAAAAAAGATCCTATTGGGTGATGATGGAGAGCATCTTCCAGGAGTAATAAAAGAGTCTGACGAGAATAAAGTAATAACAATATTAGCATTTGCTGCATTTTACAGTTATCATTCAGTAATCAGTTGGGATCGTTCCATTGACATTATTAGGAAGCCCTCTTTACAGAGTTTAATACGCTCTCCGTACTGTATGGCAAGAGATCAACATACTTTATTGATAAGGACCAAATTCCGCAAAATAACAAGGACTTTATCTTTTTTATGCCCCCTGCTGACTTCATGTCTGACAAGGATAAGGTTGTTTTTTAAAAAATTGTTCAGTTTAATTATTATTGTTTGCTGATGAACACTGAATACATACAGACTCGAGTGGATCTCGCTAGCGAATATGCATTATCAGCAACTACTTTTATAAATGCAAAAGAATTTAAAGCATCATGGACAACGTTCAAAGAAAGGTATTTTTCCCCCCTTCTAAGATGCTATCCTCGCCGACTATACTAACATTTTTGCTTTACATTTGTAGTCATTCACTTAGTCTTCCAATCCCAAAAGCACTAGTATCATCGATAAACCTGGAAACGCTAGAAAAGACTTTTGAACAATATTTTATATTCACTATAGCTTCTGGAGTCTCAAACAATGTACCCCGGTTGTTTGCATATGCCACTGAGGTAAGGTGTTGACGACGTTAAACGCGTATGTCTATAAACCTAATTAAAATTGATCATAAATCCTTTAGGTGCTGACAACAACTCTGATGCTTTGTGAAATTAAACTCGACCTTGAGGTGTCTAAAGCTAATCTAGTTGTGAAATCCAATGAAAAAGACACTAAAGAAGTCGTCGAATTTTTTGTCAAATGTATTAATAGCATTTTTCAATCGCTGGTATAACAATAATGTCAAAAACTATGAACAATTTCATTCATATTCATCAGAAATGTTACTTGACTAGTCGTGACGTCATGCAGTCATGACTATTTTTAGGTCTTAGACAGTCACATACAATACACAGCATATTAATATGTACATTACAATACTTTCCAAAAAAATGAATCTGATTTGATGCTCGATTGTTTCATAACGTGATATTTCTCGTGATACGTGAGAACGTAAACAAGACATAAACGCGCACACGTTCTTTTCTTCTCTAACTTGACTAAATGGACCTTTCCTCCTTCCCTAATGCAAATCGCTCCTTGAATTCCCTTTGCGATTGAAGCCATGACCGGACAAAAGATACCGCAAATTGTTGGAAGTGCTTTGCAGCCAGCAAATTCAATTCAACTTGTCCCAGTTGCTGCACCCAATGGAAGTAGACTCAATTGACTGAGAAGAATTAGAATTTGTGTTTAAGTACAAAGAAGACCACAAAGACGCAACCTTAAAGAAAGCAAGAGAAATATTGGCAAAGGATGTGCTGCATATTAACAATAAGCCTTCCCACCCAATCGAGGGTAGGTATTGTTATCCAGTGACAGTTCTCGCGACATTTCATTTCCATGATGGGGGAAGAAAACTTGGAATGAAATGTTTGGTGACAAATCAAAAATGCCCATACCTGCTGGTGGATGGATTTCGATGAGTCATTTTACAGCAGTGCCTGTAATGGGCAACCAATTCTGTCCTTTGCAAGGGTTCAAATGCAGTTCATTGGAATTTGAGGACACGAATCGTGAAATATTACATATTATACACGGCAGTCTATCGTTCTAGCAAAGGCTTTTCCTTAACAACGGTAAATATTAATAATAAATCTAGAAGACACGAACCTCTAGTTTGTGCCAGCATGGTTTCATTCAGAGTTTTGGTGCAATTATTCCCAAACATAACCAGCGATCTGTCGACTTAGTGGTGCCTATTTTACCTACATCTTCTGGATCTGCAAGAGACAGAGCTTCTGCAACGGACTTATTGATTCAGGATTCGTGAATTATTTAATAGATTTCATCTGGCGCGGGCTACTCATAAATTCGAAGATGCTTGAAATCAAATACAATTCAAAATCTTCCTGTATCCTACTGTATATGCATGCTTAGAGATTGTTTGTTCTTTACAGCACACACAGAAGAAAGTCTCAAAATATCCCTCTTATATCACATTGTACATGGACATTGGAAGATATAAAGCAGGGGTTAAGTAAATTCCTACATCACCAGTCAAATACATGATATTGAGAAGGCTTTGAAAAGCTTACAAGAATCTCCCTTGCCATAGGTGGAACAGATAATGCAACAACCCATCTTACAAGCAATATAATGTCATGAGTACAAAGAAGATCTTGACTGCAACATAAACATGGACTTTCTTGAAGGAATAAGAGTTGTAACTTCCATATAGGAACCATAGTATGTAATGAGATTTTCTGTTGAGTAGCAAAACATGTGTGTTCATTTAAAACAAAACAGAGCTAGTGATGTGAACAGATTTGTATATATGACATTAAACAAGGGGTTATAGAGAGTTAGAGGCATATAAAGAAGTTAAATGAAAAGAAAAAAGAATAAAATTTATTTACTTTATTAATATAAGTGTTATATACACATATATGTGCATAAGAAGTAGCAATTGGTTGAATATGAAAAAGCAATATGTTTCTTGGAGGTCAGTTGTAATTGTGGTTGCTCAAAAAGATTCCAAGAGAAAATTTTACATGAAGCATTTCAAACCCTCTCTAGATCCAAACAAGATATATTTGTAATGATCCTAAAAGCAATGAACGGTGGATAAACAATTGCCCAGTTGACGTCTTAAAAAAAAAAGGCGCGTACTAATAAGAGAACTTTTTATTATTGAGATCGCAATACGCCTCTTTGTCAGAAAACGTATCCGGAATTGGCCGCACTCATTTGAAAAACGTCAGAATCACACTCTGGCAACGAATGGTATCTATTGTGTTGCGTATTCACGGTAACATAAACGAATATCGTGATGAAAACCAAAATAAAACTATGCTGAAAACGTCAATCGAATTACTCAATCGCTTATACTCTGCCAGCCGAAACAAGTTACAAATCGGTCTATCGTGATTTTATTGCAGGTCTCGAAACGATAGCACATTGAATTGTTAAAACATGATGCATTCCGCAAGTTAAGGTGAAAGGGGATATTGTGGCGAACGATTAATATTGAGCAGATATTTATATGAATGCATAATTCAGACTCACCGCTCCAAAAAAAATAAACGGCTGAATTGTTAAATGCGTGATTTTAAGCAACAAGCATTAATGGCATGGGAAAGCAGTCGTCATAACCCAGTAAAAAAGGTAAGGATAATGTTACGAGCTAAGTTCCCCGGTTTGTGAATAACGCTCTCCACAGACCCTAACTGACGTGCAAGCCATAACAATATCAAATAAGTCAAATCAAACCAAACATATGCAATACGTAGAAAAACTCGGAGCATGCAGCGGCGAGCAAAAACATTGTGTTCAAACAACGAAAAGTTTAAACACATGAATAAGCAAGACAAAATGCAACCAGTAGTGCATACTCAAACATATTTAGGTAAACTTCAGTAAGCTACATCTTACAGAACGTCAACTTATAGACACTCACGTGTGGATTTAGCTGAACTTCTATGTTAATAGTGTAGTGTTATCAGCTTAATTACGCAGAGTTGTACTAAAAAAGTATATTGGAATTACACTCATTTTCCTCCCTCTTTCTCCGAACGTATAATATAATGCTTACAGTAACTGCATATATTAGATATACATGTATTAGTTTTTTTGTTGACAACAGCTGGTAACTATTGGTTACGGTCAGATGGTCCTGGGTGGAGATTATCTTTCGCGTAGGGGTGTTCAGGGATGTTACCAGATTTAGGTGTCATCGTCCTTACTACTACTACGGTGATTGTACAATTAAGACTGAATAATCTACAAGTGACCTAATTTAATAATTAATGTGCGCGCTTATCCTACTCTCTATACGATATTCCTTACTCGTACTCCAAATAAAGGTGCCTACGATGGATAATCGCAACTACAATGATTATATCGCGAAATCGAAGGGGAATGTTTCTATTTTATAAATTAAACAGGGCTAACTTCGATTTGGTATTTTGACTAGTTGGGTATCGTCACTTAAACTAACTAATTAAACAAGAATCGTTTATTTGATATTGTTCCGTGGATATTGGCAACAAGACTAAACAACTGATGATGGGATTTAAGTCGCCTATATATCTTCAGCGACACGGAAAATAGGGAGCGTCTCTGAAAATAACAAAATATCGTATGATACATGAAAAATGAATTAAATTCTAAGTTAGCTATGGACACAACGATCGAGGATCGGAGAGCGCTACAAATTAAGTTGATCATGGGGTTTTGTTTGACTGAAGTTTTGTTATTTAAAAATATGCATCCAAAATGTTAGTGTAAAATTGCGCTCTGTCACAAAAATGGCAATCAAATTGTTGCCCTAGTTAATCATAACACAAAATTTGGTTTGTAATTCCATCTTTGGAGTGGAAATAGTTATAAGATACTTTGCCTGAAATGTATTGGAAAGAGAATAAACTTATAGAAACTGAGAACATAGAAAGAGAGAGAGATTGTAGTCCGTTGAGCAAATAATAATTTATAATATAGATTGGCGGTAAATTGATTAAAAATTATCGTCTACGATTTTGATTAGACTCGTTCACTAGGAGCCGCTGAGAATGAGTATAAGGAATCCTTAATTAAACGCGTCAAAATTTCATAATTAATACCTCTTTGGCTAAAAATTACTCTTAGTTGTTCTAATAAAATTGACAAATACTCTTGCAGATGCATTTTCATTTTTCGTATAACTAGGACAACACAATTGCAACAGGCATATTTTTAACATCTATTGTAGTAATAATTTGAATACTGCCATATTTTTCATATCCAAATTTAACAATAATTTTAGTAATAAAATTAAAAAACATGCTATTATTAATTATTATAACTACATTTAATCAGATAAATCTTAACAGGGGCATTTACTTATCTAATTTTATTATAATAACTAATTAGAAAGGCAGAGATTTGATGCTAGAGCCTTTGCCAAAGCTGCTGCTCCTGTCTCTCCAATCTGATTGTTAAGTAGATTCAAAGAATTCAGAAAAGAATTTGATTCTAGAGCCCTTGCTAAAGCTGCTGCTCCTGTCTCCCCAATCTGATTGTTAAGTAGATTCAAAGAATTCAAAAAAGAATTTGATTCTAGAGCCTTTGCCAAAGCTGCTGCTCCAGTATCTCCAATCAAATTACTAGTAAGATCCAAAGAAGTCAGAGAAGAATTTGATTCTAGGGCCTTTGCCAAAGCTGCTGCACCAGTATCTCCAATCAAATTACAAGTAAGATCCAAAGAAGTTAGAGAAGAATTTGATCCTAGAGCCTTTGCCAAAGTCGCTGCTCCTGTCTCTCCAATCTGATTAGCAATAAGATTCAAAGAAGTCAGAGAAGAATTTGATTCTAGAGCCTTTGACAAAGCTGCTGCACCAGTATCTCCAATCTGATTATCAATAAGATCCAAAGAAACCAGAGAAGAATTTGATTCTAGAGCCTTTGCCAAAGCTGCTGCCCCTATTTCTCCAATATTATTGTTATCTAGATTCAAAGAAGTCAGAGAAGAATATAGAGCCTTTGCCAAAGCTGCTGCTCCTGTTTCTCCAATATGATTGTTATCTAGATTCAAAGAAGTCAGAAAAGAATTTGACTTTAGAGCCTTTGCCAAAGCTGCTGCTCCTGTATCTCCAATATGATTTTTAACTAGATTCAAAGAAGTCAGAGAAGAGTTTGATTCTAGAGCCTTTGCCAAAGCTGCTGCTCCTGTATCTCCAATAAAATTACTACATAGACTTAAAGAATTCAGAGAAGAATTTGATTCTAGAGCCTTTGCCAAAGCTGATGCTCCTGTTTTTCCAATCTTATTCCAATGAAGATCCAGAGAAGTCAGAGAAGAATTTGATTCTAGAGCCTTTGCCAAAGCTGCTGCTCCTGTATCTCCAATAAAATTACGATGTAGACTTAAAGAATTCAGAGAAGAATTTGATTCTAGAGCCTTTGCCAAAGCTGATGCTCCTGTTTCTCTAATCTGATTATAATTAAGATCTAAAGAAGTCAAAGAAGAATTTGATTCTAGAGCCTTTGCCAAAGCTGCTGCTCCTGTTTTTCCAATCTTATTCCACTGAAGATCCAAAGAAGTCAGGGAAAAATTTGATTCTAGAGCCTTTGCCAAAGTTGATGCTTCTGTCTCTCCAATATAATTACTATGTAGACTTAAAGAATTCAAAGAAGAATTTGATTCTAGAGCCTTTGCTAAAGCTGCTGCTCCAGTATCTCCAATATAATTACCATATAGACTTAAAGAATTCAGAGAAGAATTTGATTCTAGAGCCTTTGCCAAAGCTGCTGCAACTGTCTCTCCAATCTGATTGCTAACTAGATTCAAAGAATTCAGAGAAGAATTTGATTCTAGAGCCTTTGCCAAAGCTGATGCTCCAGTATCTCCAATATAATTACTATGTAGACATAAAGAATTTAGAGAAGAATTTGATTCTAGAGCCTTTGCCAAAGCTGCTGCTCCTGTATCTCCAATATGATTTTTAACTAGATTCAAAGAAATCAGAGAAGAATTTGATTCTAGAGCCTTTGCCAAAGCTGCTGCTCCAGTATCTCCAATCTGATTATCAATAAGATCCAAAGAAGTCAGAGAAGAATTTGATTCTAGAGCCTTTGCCAAAGCTGCTGCTCCTGTATCTCCCAAATTACAATAACTCAAGTTCAACATTTTACGCAAAATTAATGGCTCAAATGGAACAATGGGTGGCCTATTAAAGAATTCGGGAATATCCAACAGTGGAAGCACATCATGCAAAGATTTTAATTGCTTATACACTTCTTCACTCAATGGTCTTTTGTTAGGATCATTGTCCCAACATTTGGAATATAGTTCAATGTACTTTTTTGGTGTTTCTGGAGAAGGAGGATCTCTCAAGCCTTTCAATCTATATAAAACAATTTCAAAACTTTGAATCCGTCCTTCACAGGGACTTTTCCCACTAGATATTTCCCATAATATTACTCCAAAACTAAAGATGTCAGACTTTATCCCTCGTTTATATGATTCATTTTCAAAGGTGACTGGATCAATATATGCTGTATTGCCTTCACCTCTTGATGTAGATACAGTTTGTCTTAACATGCTAGACAAACCAAAATCAGTAATCTTTGCAATGCCCCCTTGAATAAGAACATTTGCAGAAGACTGTATATGTACAAGTAATATCATGCATTACTATATTTATAATTCAATCATTATTTCATGTGCATGAATAGATAACATAAACACCTTACCAGATCTTTATGAACAATATCAAGAACGTGTAGGTATCTCAACCCATTTGCAATATCCAGACCCAATTTATACTTTTCTTTCCATGTTAAATCAGTAAAATGCCTTGCTAGATGTGCACATAGATTTCCGCCATCAGCAAATTCAAATACCATGTGATAATTGTGGGAGGTGTCTACTCATAAATCGAAGTAAGTCATAATTCTATAAAGTTTAACATTGCATTTAACTCGCCTTGATATACTGACCTTTGCATAATCCTAAAAATCGGATAATGTTCGGATGGTCATCCACTTTCTTATGAGTTTTCAACTAATATACACAAAATCAGTTTAATTTTCCGATTGCAGATAGTGATTTACCGAGTGGCGACTGCTAACAGTAGTAGCAATAATAACACAAACCTCCTTGACAAACTTCTTGTACAATTCTTGTTCATCGCTATATGCGTTCAGAGATAACATCTTCATTGCAACGGTTATGTCGTTGTACTTCAACTGCGCCTTGTACACAACTCCGAACCCACCGTGGCCGACAAACGTACGGTTTAAGATTTCACTATCTAAATAGCACTTGATTATTTCGTCTTCACATATTTTATCTAGCCATTTCTTATCCATTTTCGCTTTAAGATATTATTTCTTGGGACGATTGAAAAATTCTCTTATCTCGCACTATATGTCACACAAGAATTTGTACCACTGAATGAAGTGAATACTTCGTCAGACGATTGTCTTGGTATCAGTAATGACTTGGTTGTCATTTAATCGATCCAGATGCTCGTTGCCTTTTCTAACAAATGAATTTGACTCGATGTTGTAAAAAAAAATTTTTTTAGCCGCTCATTCAATACAATACTACCATTTATCTACTATCTTACTGACAGTTGTCCTATGTTAAGATCATACTTGGCATTAAAATGTGCAATTTCAGCAAGTTATCTTATGAAAGGCACAAATTTCACAGTTGTGACAACTTTTTTTTTTCGTACCTGATAAATATTATGACTAAGGGGAAATTTATCTAACTATGATATGTATTCCATCGGAGCCGAATGTGCTTATATACAAAAGTATGACTATAAGGATTTTGTGGCTATAAAAGAGTGTACTCACAGAGGGAGTCGACTGTTTCCTTTTTGAAACAACAAGTATTGTTCCATCGAACTAATACGTCTGTTATAAGACTTATTTTATTACAACGCCAGTAATTGTTATTATGACAGTTACTATATCCCACAGTACGACGAAGTTGAAACAATGTCACCAATTGTCAGAGCTTATAGAATCACGGTCTGTCTAAAATATTTACAGATGGTGTGAGTAGAAAAAACATCGAATAACGGCTATTTATTGTGACAAAATCAGCAATGATGATATATATTTAGTATTACGATTGAAGACGTAACATGAGTTTGTTACCATGAAGACTAGTCACTATGCTAGCCGCTTAAACTATATCGTCAGGAAAGAATGAAGTGGTTGCTAGCTAGACTGGATCTGAAGGACGTAAGCTTCGTAAATAAGTTCGTCGGCGAAATTTGGGAATACTTTGTTCTCTTTTAAAAAATTTGTTTCCGTTCTAGTTTCTTCTTTTACGTCAAATTGTGAATAGCAATGATAATAATTGTATGTGAACGGGGTTAGTTTACTGTAGTAAATTCACCCAATATTCTTACAGATTATCGAAGCTACAGATTATGTAATTAGCGATTGTATACGAGAGCGGACGTAGCGAGCCGTAAGTATTTAAAAGGTCGAGGTTATACCAATCACTAACCTTGCATTAATATCAAGCTGTACATACTAGGACATCCATCCATGACCTTAAATGTCCTGATATTATTAGCGATCAAAGCACAAGAACAATTTTAATTTTGGTACTGGTGCTTTGGATCCTACTACTTGTACCTAGTGCTCATCGATTAGGTAGTTGGTAATTTCTTTGACGTTTCTACTAGAATTAACCCCATCACAAGCGTCGGATGTTAGTATTAATAACGCATGACAAATGCGCGATAAACAACGTTCTTCTTTATGTGCATATTATCATTTTCCCTTATACATATCACCTGTTCGTCTTATACCGGACATAGCTTCAGTAAGATAATAACTTCTGTTTGTCTATTACTCTATTTATTTCCCAGAAATATATTGTATTAATATGTTTATAAAGTCTTTTACAATTCTTAGCAATTATTACTTTATATTATACAAAGCCACAAGAACGTATGTACTGTATATTTATAAATGCTTGATATTGATGCATAAATAAAGATGAGACATGACCGGATTATCAATACCCCTCTAGTATAATTCTGGCGCCTTTCTTAATTAGGATAAGTGGCATTCGATCCGATTTGATTTTGTTCTCGTTATGATGTCAAAAATGGTCATTTATCTCGTTCCAAAAGAACGGCGCCAGATGAACGATAAGATGATACTCTGCCACGTAACTCCCTTCTCATTATTCACCAAACCCCCGTTTTAAGCCATAATCATGCATGATACTCAATACAATAATAAGAAGCAAGCGTTACACACATCCCAAACCGTTGCACAACTCAAAGATCTATTTCATGGTAGTAGTACAACCACAATATAAAGTTTTCGATATTTCACATCCATCAAGTAAAAAACTCGTTATAAGAAAGTTGTCTGGTCGGACTAAATACTCTCTTATATCGAAAAGCTCTTATAAAGAGAGTATTAGTCAAATCGGGCCCAGCAAAAATCTTTCTTATACACATATCAAAGGTATTATAACTGGTTTACTTGTAATAATGATTTGGTAGAATGTACTACATTACTTTTCTTGCTCGCTAATAATTAGAAGCATAAATCCTTTCGGTTGCATCGACTTCATTATCAATGCTTTTTTGTCATGATATTTCAGTGCATAAAACTGAACCGGGAACACCCATTGTGTACTCTAGATCACAGTCTAATTCGGCCCTGTAGCAAGTCCAAACTGTGAAGAATTAGTACGACTCATTTCATACAGACAGCGCATAGCAGTGTAATCGTATGCTAGATTAAGTATACCTTATTGTAAAAGCCGTTCAATAATCAAAGAAACCTCCTTTCTTATTGTACTACCACCTTAAATAGAAATATTAAGAGTTGTGCAACATTTCGGATAATATCCGAAACGCCTCGCCTGTGAAAATTTTCCATTCATCTTTTTGTGATGCCAACTTGGTCCATGCTGTGAAATATTTCGCAACGTTATTGGATTACCGAGCGTAATCGCCGACAATTTAAAAATCTTCATCATCCATTCCAATAAACTCTGTTTACTTGATAATATGTCATTAGTATTAGAGAGAGTATGATGAAAGACTCTATCTATTACAACTTAGTGAACGGTAATTGATCGAGTCCAAATTGCGAGAAACCAGAAAACGAGATTTCTAGTGCTACTAAGCACAAACCGTTTAACAGCTTTACACAAGTTTAATAAAGTATTTTATATTACTGTTACTGTTGCCACACGCTAAACTTTTAAGGCTGAACTGATAGCTTTCAAGCCTTAATCAGACAAAAACCGCTTTTGTTCTGCATAACATTGGCGTACAAGCAAAAAGCGTATGTTATGCTAAAAATGACATAATGGCATGACATAATACATGGGGTTGATTTGTCGAATACTTAAGGCTAAGTAGATGAAAATAATACATCCTTATATGACATCACCACTAACCCCGCGGTATGTCCTGTTAAAATCGACACCATCCAAAAATACCTCGATACTTTTTGATTCCCAAACTAAAAAAAACCCCCTCCTTCTCCGTTGCCAGTATGAGGAACGTGGTTGATTTGTCTTTCGGTGTATCATCGGACTATGAGAATCTTTATGAAAGTGGGAAATACACTGATATTTCAATTAATGTTGGAAAAGAGCCGGACAACAAGATATTCGTTGCCCATTCAACAGTACTGTGTACTAGAAGTAAGTATCTCGAAAATGAAATAATGGCATGCGGGGAGATTCAACAACCGGTTTTGGCATTTGAAGATATAACACCTGATGTCTTTGAGATTTTACTGAGGTGAGACAGTACTAACATCGATCGAGCAACATGTTTGTTTGTAAAATAATAGTAACCTGCATTGTAAACTACAGGTTTATTTATACTGGGAAAATACCCTGTAACTTGTGCGATGATATAGATTGGATTAGTCTTTTGAAAGGAGCTAGCAGGATCGAGCTAGACGATCTTACCAATGCAATTGGGAATTACTTGATTAATCATAAAGGGCAATGGGTGCAAGCAAACATTCTTACTGTCCATAAATATGCCTTATCCACTGGCTTGTTGCAACACGTCGTCAATTATTGCAATCGACTTATGGTATCATCCCCAGCCAACCTCCTTAAATCCGGTGACATCCCAAGAGATACTGTTATTAGCCTTCTCAGAAATGAAGAGCTTAATATGGATGAAGCCGATATTTGGACATCCATTGTACAATGGGCTACTAAACAAGTTCCTGGACTCGCAAATAATCCAAACGACTGGTCATTGGATGACGTTAACGCAGTTAAAAGAGTCTTGGCTGATTGTATACCTCATATTAGATTCTTTAACATGTCTATTACAGATTTCGCTGAGAAGATTGTGCCGTATGAGGAAATCTTGCCAAGAGAATTACGTCATGCTATAATAAATTACTATGCCGTGCAAGACTGTAAGCCGAACGTTCCAATGCTACCACCCAGAAAGGGAAAAATCGACTCGGTTATTATCGATCAGCATCAAGCGACATGGATCTTGCAAAAGATTCTGAACCTAACTAAACGAGATCCAAGAGAATCCGACGAACAATGTGCTTTCTATAAATTCTCATTACTTTATAGACAAAGCAGGGATGGGAATCAAGTCGCAGCGTTTCAACGAAGGTGTAGAAGGAAGGGACCTACTGTCGTTATTGGAAAAGTTGGTACCCAAGAGGTACTTGGTGGCTACAACCCAATCCCATGGGGTTCGCGAGATGACGATGGGTATGTATCAACTAGCAAAAGTTTTATTTTTGCGTTGGATAAAGATAATTTAGAAGAAAGCATTATAAGCTGCGTTGTCGATAAAGATCATGCCATTTGGGACTATTGCGAGAATTTTCCAAGGTTTTCCACAGATCTGCAATTTGGTCGCTGTCAATGTAGCAATACTACTTATGTAAGGAAGCATGCTTATCAAAAATCAATACGACCTGGTTTGGAAGAGATTAGATTTGATTGGGTTGACTGGGAGGTATTTTTGGTTTCAAAAGTAATTTAAGATTAGAGTTTTTTTTTTTTTTTTTAGATAGCGTATTTAGATATGTAAGGAAAATTCATTGTAATTATTAGCTGTTAACAAAATAAAAAGCCAGGAATTGGTTAATCAAATCAGGCAGGACAATTGATTGTTTACTTTGAATTTTTAGTTATTTTATTTATTGAATTCGACTATTACTTTCAAATTAATTGTCGACTTTGTCCGTGACAGAAATTACTCAACATATAATTTTTATTTGTGTGTGTTTATCGAGTCAATAGAATTTGGGAATGACAAAGACAAATTTGGCAAAGCATAACAACTCGGATAATGTGCGTTCTCATCAGATACCTCCACTACCAGATATGGTAACGCTTCGAGTTACTAAATTTGGTAGGAGAGATAGCTACTTCCCCTACTGCATTTGGAAGTATCATTATTGACTAGCTCAAAATGGGCCAGGCATAAGACGCAAGCCTATTATGATATAGGGCGCTCTAATCAGTACCAGATTTGGTAACGTTTCGTTACTAAATTTGGTAGTGGAGATGGCTTAGCACTCGGGGAGGTAAATTACCTCCCCTCTACCCCACCCAATCTACTATCTACTACTAAATATAGCAGGGGAGGTACTGATGAGAACGCACAATATTTCGACGGCTGATACCATATTTGTCAAAGTCACAATTTAAGGATACGTGTACACATAAACTCTATACAGTGATCAAAGCTATCCTCAAAGATAGCACTGAACCACAGCAAGATGAAGAGACGAGAGGTGATTCGGGAAAATTGCTGATATTATTTACACGATGATTTGCAAATATGACCCGTGATACAAAATGTGATTGAATTCCTTGTCGCACATTTATCCTCATCGCAATCTTTATTGACACCATTTGAAGCGCTTTTTTCTATTGCTCTCAGAAACCAGCGGCTTTCTCTGACCAACACGAAGAACACGTCTTGCAGTAGTTGTACTTAACTCAGTTAGTCATAAGTTGTTAAACTTCTCCGTTATTTTATCCACACAATCCTTTCTATTAACACACAGTGCGAATAAAATGGCATTTATCGATTGGCTTCAAAAAGAAGTAGTCTCCCGCTACGAGGGCTGGGAATTACAGCTTTATCTTTTTCAAACTTTTTTATTACGCTATCACAGGTTGTTCTGGGTATTTTAAGTAAGCGGTTGCCCTTGTGATCTCACCTCTCTCAATCATAGTTAATTCTCGGGTTTTGGACACATTTGCTCAAGATGTGAAGTTTAACAAACGAATTTGCTCTAAGGCAAGATAAAGTTTTCAGTATTTAAAAGATTGTTAAATTGGTCGGATTTCCACGGAGAAATCCAACGTTGAATTTAATCATCCATTGGATCGTCATTATGTGACGAATACTTTGACATTTGTCAATACAATCATATAAATTACTGGTTGAATATTCAATTCCTTTATTTGAGAAATGAGAATACACACACACATGTTTATTCAAAATATCTCTTTTCAAAAACTTGTATCTTTTAAAAATTTCCTGACGAGATTATCAACAAGTTGCTAAATTTCGATTAGTATCACGAGATTTTGCTAAACTCGTATTTTTACCCCTGAAATCACGTGGACACATCCTCACAATACATTGACCTCATAGCGATTTCATTATGTGACGCCCACGGAAATCCTGACGATATTGTTTTACAATATTATCGCAACATTTTATACAGGTCTCGGATGATTAGTATATAAAGAGATCGCTTTAGTTCCACTTTTACTGAAGACTATTGCTTTGATTTTCACAGACAGTGGAATAGAAGAAAACTATCTCATTATACCACATGCACAGTAGATAGCCCTCCTGTATTTGCGAGTGCGACAAATGCATGGTGCTAAGCAAACTTGTTACTCGCCTCTCAATAAAATCTATAAATCGAGTGCTTTTTTTCGGCCATATAATTTATATCTGTACTTGATTGTTGCCTTCCTTTCTCTGGCAAACTGTCTACCTACATTTACTTTATAATAATGTTTAAGTTCATGTCCGATCTTTGAAATGAAATTAGATTTAGAATTTTATAGCCTTGTGGCTGTTAAGAAGTGTCACTTGCAAATACGTTTAATTTTATACAGTGTGATAAAGTTATATTGTAATGCTGAAATCCACATGTTCGATTTCTATTACCTAATTGTCGCGGGTATCATGGCTTATTACAGTATTTCAAATTACGTTCATGGTACACATTACCTTTTTTCAAAAAAGCAAAAATTATCCTAATTACATTCGTTGAGAAGGGGCACACATGATAAAAATATATATTTACACCATGTCATACTCCCATATATGAACAGATAAAGGAGGAGATAATTAACAAATACATTATTACAACATTTTCTTGGCTTTAATTCTTCGTCTGTTAGTTTCATCTGATGTATTGTATGGCTTGGACGGGGAATATAGTCGCATTTAGGCTGGAAATTTGATTACGCCATGGCTCGGCTCGTAACGAAGTTTGAGCAGGGGGTATAGTTGTTGCAGACTTATGAGAAACGTAACATTTGAATGGTTTGATCTGTAGGGTGAATGAAAAATAAATAGAAGTCTACTCTACCCAATATACACATACTCTGCCCCTAAGTCACTGTCTGAGTGATCAGGCGACAAAGGCTTTCTCCCACTTATTAATTTTCCCTTGTCAATATCACTTTTGGCATCCGTCAATGCATCCATCAACCGGGTCTTTGCGTCGTCAAACGTTTCTTTGTCTCTACAAACTCTTGCTTCGAGTCTTCCATTTCCTTGTTTATTAGTGTCGCACTTAATGCCAGTAATATACTAGCGCTCATTAGTGGCTTAACCAATGACGTATATCTCACTGACAATTGATGCGCTTTTTTTTTTTTTTTTTTAAAAAAAAAAAAAGACTTCTAATAGTGCTCCAGTTTCAACCGTGCGATATAATATTAAAAATTGGCACATTGAAGCATAGAGGATATTTGACAGGGGGAATTGGAATTCTATTTCAAAAGTAATTTAGTAAATTGGTTACGATGACGTTTTAAAAATGACGGTGAGCGAACGAACTTTCTTTATTTAGCATCTTACTCGCTTTCAACTAATGTATTAGTCATTACATTGTAGCATAATAGATTTTCGTACTGCTTTGTTTTGATAAGAATGAGAAGAGAAAAAAAGGTATTTAGAGTATTAGCTCAGGAAAATTTAATTAAAAGTGCGAAAGTGTCATATGTAATCCTGTTTGGGGTTCCTAAAAACCGCGGCGTAAATATCCCAAACCCGTAACATCGGATGTGCAACCGTACGTGTAACACAAGTGTTTGAAAAACGATATTTGCCCACTTTACGAAAAATTTTTTATTCAACCATGTCGTGGGCTGTTAATAATCCAGAAATTGGCGACCCCTTGGAAAGTGAACGTGAACTTGAATGGATTCCTCGCTCGCAAATTACCGGCATAAAGCCAACTCAAATTGACAACGTATATTATGCTGTTTACATGCGTGGCACGATAATACTGGTTTTCCTTGGAAGTAGCGAATGTGCACCAACACTTGTGAGTGAGTTTACTAGAATATACTCACTTCCAACACACAAGTACAATAATGATGTCAGTCGATTTAGACGATATGCAAAATGGCTTGACATACGCAACGACCTTATAATCGGATTTACCAAGTATGATGATAATTATTACATGGTTGCTGATAGAAAGTTTTACCACTGTTATTTCCGACATGGATTCTGCTCTGCATGTGAAATACTCCGATGTAGTCCCGTGTGGTGCATTTGCGGGCATAAACAATTAGCCGATGGATGGACTAGCAACAATAAGCAACTCGATGAGTTTATTAAGAAATCTCAATTACAAACAAACTCACCAAATCATGCCTATTTGGAATGGATTCCATTTGATTGTATTGATGATAGGGGAGATCAGGCATACTTATATGATCTAACTGCGACATTTGTTAAATTGATACCACTTGAGATAACAGACGAGACACATGATTTATACCATGCCGAGGTAAACTATTTACTTATGCGTCATGTTTATTGAAGCGTTTAAATAAATATTGACTTATTATTATGTATTGTTTCCATTAGTTATGTGATGGGCATCCAGACATTCTTACCATGGATGTTTGGATAACTATTGGATTCACGTACAATACAAACGAACAAAAGTATTGTCTAATAAAAGCTGATTATACAAATGGATTATGTCTGGCGTGCACACAAGCATTTGAATATGAACCCAAGATAAAGGCATTCTGTTATGAATGTAAAGCACCAAGACCACTACATTGGACTACTGGCAACAAGTCTTTGGATTCATTTATTATGAAATCATGGAGTAATATGACAAGGAGATATGATGCCTATATACATTGGATAGAGTATTCTCTATTGACAAACATACAGGAGATGACACTATTACACCATGGATGCACACATATTGCAGAATGGTTAGAATTGACAACAAATGAATTGACACATGTGACACTCAAAAAGATTGTTGACAAACAAAATGATCAGTTGTTTGATTTTTATCAGGTAAATTATCTTGTGCATAAACGATGTAAATAGTATTATTAGCATGTGTGCGTTTGAATCAGTGTTGTTAACAACTGTATTTGTTTACTCAAATAGCTAACGAAGGAATACCCAGAGATATTGACACCAGATAATATTTGGATAATTGGTATCACTCAGGAGCCATCTACTCGGGAATATTATTTAGTCTTCTACCATGAAATACATACAATATTGGACAAATTTATACAACATCACGGAATCATCAAGTACAGGCAGTACAGTGACTTTTACGAACTCAATGAGATCGGATCTGGTAGTTATAGAACAGTTTATACTGCTAAATATGGAAAGTATTTAGAAGAGCTCATGCCACAAACCGTTGCACTCAAACGGTTTAAGAATTTTGATGGAATGCCGGAATTATTTATTTCCGAGGTAAGCATCGTTGATGTTATTAATTAATTAAAATATATTTAATCTGACTCTGTATTTATTTATTTAACAGTTCAGAAATCATGCCAAGTGCCTAAAGAGCAGTCATCATTTTCTCAACATTTATGGAGTCACACAACTACCAGAAACAGGAGAGTACATGATTATTATGGAATATGCCAACAATGGTGGTCTATTGTCTTATTTGGATCAAAATATTAACAAATTGACATGGAGGAGGAAATTAAAGCATTTGAGGGATATTGCATTATTTCTGATCGGTATTCATGACGCGGATTTAGTGCATTGTGATCTTCATGGTGGAAACATAATTTTGAGTGGTAGTCGATCATTCATATGCGATCTTGGTCTCTCACGATCAGTGAATTCACGTGAGTCAAATTCAAACATTCAAGGCGTTTTATCTTTTATTGCACCGGAAGTCTTCCATACTCGCAAATTTACGACGAAATCAGATGTATATTCTTTTGGTATCATTATGTATTTGATTGCAACTGGTGAACCACCTTTCAGAGGTAGGCAGTTCGATAGAGATTTATTATGCGACATTATGGGCGGACTACAGCCATCGATGCCTGATTCCGCACCAGAGGAATACAAGAAACTTGCCGAGCAGTGTTGTGATACTGATCCTGATAAGCGTCCAGATGCACAGAGAATTTGGAATATTATTTGCGCGATTACTGAAAAGATGGAAAACGATAATTCTGACAGCAAGATATGGAATACTATCTATCATAATGGTGTAAAACCCTTACCATGTCTCGAGAAGGAGAGTAAATGAGTAAATATTTTAGTATGCTCTCACCGTAATGACGGTTACGAAGACAACAATTGGTTCTGTTTATATAAATGAAGTCAATCTATAATATTAGCATCATCCATCGCTTATGGTTTATATGACTCAAACACTCTTTGAATAAACTTGTAATTCATGGGTTGTTCAAGGGTTTACACAGTGAAAGTCGATATAACGGACTAGTCGGTTCCATTAATAAAAATTTTCAAAAATCCGTTATAACGAAGAAATTCGGTATAGCGGATAAAATACTATAACCCGTTCTCAACGTCAATCCGGTATATTGAGATTTTACTTAGTGTCCGTTATATCGAGAGTCCGTTATATCGACTTTGACTGTGTACTCCCTTCCAATTAAATAGGGATAGGCTAAAGCGAGTAGTTTATGTCACGCAAGTGTCACAAATGAAAAACCTATTTACCTGTTCTTCATTAAATAAGGAATGACTCTCTTCTTTACAATTCTCCAAACGTATCCATCAGTTTATGTATTACTTCCTCTATTTGCCCCCCGCAAGTACAGTGACTTGCTCATGTCGTTCATCCGCTTTCTTGAACATAAGCTGAAACGTTTAATACTGTGTTAACTACTACCACCAATTCTTTGATTTTTATTACTATTATTACAGTTGTTATTTATATTGTTTTTGTGTTCTTTATATTTTTCTGTATGAGCTGTATGTATTACCATAATAAATTTTTTCAGACTAACAACGCAAGTAAACTTGGCATCCAAAACTTATAGCTCAAGCGGATGGAAAGTTAAAATTACACACAGAAGTATTGCCGTCCGTACAAGAGTCAAACAGAGTGCTCCATCAAAACTATCGCCGGAAGCTGAGACAGACGAATGGAATCAGTGAACCTTGGGGTATTTGTACCAAATTGTCTGCGTATAGTCTTTGAACTACAATACCACTGAAAGAGACCACTCACGTTGTCTCCAATTAAGCATATACTACAAAAAAGAAAATTTTACTCAACGATGCTCTTTTAATTTGGTAAGGGTCCTGAATAATAGCAGCAACAAACTTAATACCTCCTAGAAAGATAACTGAAAATGTCAAAATGCAGTACATTTTTTTTCCATTCAATGTTCGAAGTATAGGCGACTTCTTTCTTGTATAAACTAGTGTAGTATTGAAGTCCGGTCAACTGCGTTGACCGGGCAGTCACTATAATAGAGTACAGTTGATATGTTAAG
>CAJVPI010000270.1:0-37744 GCA_910592345.1 Paraglomus brasilianum
TTGCTACTCCATCCATCGGATAATTGCTGATGTCCACAGATACACCACACGGGACTACATCGGAGTATTCCACATGCAGAGCAGAATCCATATCGGGAATAACAGTGGTAAAAGAGTTCATTCGCAACTATGTAATAGTTATTATTATACTTAGTAAAACCCTTTATTAGTTTGTTGCGCTCCGTAAGCCATACAGAATGTCTTCTGAACTGATTAACATCATTGTTGTACTTGTGTGTTGGAAGTGAGTATATTCTAGCAAACTCACTCACAAGTGTTGGTGTACATATCTCATCATTTCCAAGGACTACCAGCATTACCATCGTTTCCGTCACTTTACTACATGACATATGTTTGAGAATAGCGTAATGAACATTGTCAATCTTAGTTGATTTTATGTTGGTGATTTCCTCGTAAGGAATCCATTCAAGTCTTAAGTGTAAACGTTCACTTTCTAAGGACGATTGAATCAAGCTTTCAATTGCTGGATTATTAACAACCTCTGACATAGTAATAATTTGAAAAAAATTTTCAGGCATCTCGGACAACACTTCACTTATTGTGTGTTACGGCGGCGAGCTGATCTGATAAGCCACGTGATAAAATCTAGTGAGATGCTCGGAAATTCTGCGACAGACAGTACAAACGAACGCTAAATTAATTTATTGTCCTTATTAGAAATAGTAGCGGTTTACTTTTTCTGCGACGCTAAAAGATATATAAGTAGTTCATTCTCCATCGCCAAAGTTCATGTTATGCGAATAAATCAATAATATTACTGATCTTAGTTTAAAGATCTTAGTAGTATTCTCCCGGAATCCTTATTATCAATATACATATATTATTATTTTATCGTCGAACGAAATAGTTGGTTATTAGACCGGACACTCCAATAAACGCTCATTAAGCTGTAACGAAAAAATAGCATTGATTAGTAATAGTTCAAACTATAGGCTTAATTCAGTCTAATTGTACAACAATCGTAGTAAGGGAGCTAAGCCCCGGTTCTTACGCGAAAGATAATTTGTTCTCCCACAACTCCATTTATTTCCCGTAACACAATAATATAATATTAGAGTATGCTTCTGTTTGTTGACAGCCACTCTACTTATACCCAAAATCATAAATGTTATGTACATAATTATTCTCCAAATTATAAACTTGGTCCAGCATCATTATTTCACATTAATTCGACAATGCCTAGTCGATAGCTATTGTTTAGGAAAGGAAGAACATTGTACAGACGCATACCAATTTTCTCAACTAAATGTATGGATTCCAAGTCTTTACAGTCGCAACGTGTTTGTTAGCGTAGTGGAATGTTGTAAATTAGTGACGTCTAACAATTTCTTTACAATATCTGCAAGTTTTTGTTGAAATTAACCACTTTCCCGAAACTCTTGTTCTGGTTGTTATTAACCTTCTCGAATTTCATAACGCCGTACTAACTTTTAATAACTTTATGGCAGCTTCATGGAGGAATACACGTGCGTGCCATGTGTTGCACCGTTAGACTTAATAAACGTGCCCTCACTGTGCAATATGTAATTATAAGTCAACGAATGTGCAATGCAATTATATTCTTGAAAAAAAGCAGATAATATCAAAAACATAAAAAATTATTTCAGACAATAAGGATAGCAATTAGTTTTTAATAGAACTAATTACAAGAATTTATTGATATCAAAAATATACACTTGTGAGCCTTTGATATAAGCTATTCAACTATATCATAAACAAATCGAACATTATCTGCACAAACTATGTTTCCTCATTAGTGAAACCATTTTATAAAGAATGCAATTTAAATTGACCCCATAATTAATACCTCAAACTTTTCCAAGTAATCTATTTTTCCCTACTTGCGGTTATCTAACTTCTTAAACGCACTTTAATTCAAATCAATATTGTCTTTGCCGTATCCCGCGCATCTGTTTCTGCAATAATAACGTATACGTGACAAACCTTAACCTATGTATTACATAAGATTATCTATGGTAATGTTTTTGTTCACAATTTTTTGGCAACTTCTTGGGCAGCAGCAGCTCGAGGACCCTCTCCATGTTTGTTGTCTTTAGTAACAATGATAGTACATGGGTATTATCCCATACATTACCGTTATGGCCTCATGCAAAAAGTTTCTATAATTTTGTTAGTCATTAGTTGCTATACTTGCATGCCACAAACCACAAAATGGTTGTTATATTGAATATTTTTCTATTTTGCATCTCACACAAATTGAGCGCACGGTTTCATTGTCAGTCTTGTCTTCGTTACTGTCATTACACCAACATAGAAAATTCCCGTTTCCCGACACCATAAACGTAACTCTATCGGTTTTGGACTTGGTCGATCGCCGACTTTTGCACCTTTTGCGCCAAAAATAGTCGCAGCAAAGTTTTTCTCGCGGCCTGCCTCTCCGATTGCATAAATACATTGTAAATGATATAGTCTCGATTAGTATATGTTCAAATAAAGCGTGTATTAGTCCCGCTCTTCCCACTTTTGAAATATATCTATAATTATGCTAATTTTACTATATAGTTGTCAGTAAGTGGTAAACAAAAATACTAAACCTGCAAACGCATGGTCAAAACTTCAGTAACCGCTTACACGTGATTAACTCGTTCATTTGGTTGGGAATATAATGATCGACACCAAGTTCGTATAATCTAAAAAAAAAAATAGAATATTTAAGTAATAATACATGGAACATTATAATACACGTTGATAAATTAGAAACGAGTTTTATTGTTTGGCTTACAAAAGCTAAATTTTGTTAATTGTGTTGTATGTCAATTTAGAATTGGCATAGTTTGGAATAATATGTAGATTAATAAAAGATATTTATTAAGCAATGTCAATTATGTATGTATATTAACGTTGTTATAAAAACGGTTGTTAAAGGTTATATTGTACTAATTATTATAACAAATAATAATAAGTAATCGTGTTCTTACTAACGAGTTTATTAATATGTATTGTAAGAGCCGCTTAAAGTATTGACTCTATGATTATCGAACTCGATTTTGTTGTTAAGTGTAGATCTATCATACGACAATTTGCTTGCTATCGACAGTAATTTTAGTAGTTTACGGTTAGATAGTAAATGTAGTCACTTTTTGTCAATGTGTGTGGACTAATCATAGATATTTTTTGTTTGAAATTATTGGTACAAGTTTTAGCATTACTGTTAGACTAAAGTAAAGTCTATTTGACGATGATTTGCATTGAAAATTATTGGTACGAGTTTTTAGCATTATGGTTAGACTGTAAATATAGTCTATTTTTGATCTAACCGCACGATAATTTGCATTGAAAATTATTGATACAAGCTTTAGACTATGAATATGTTGATCTAACTGCATGTTGATTATTGAAATTATTGGTGTAATTTTAGCATTACAGTTAGACTGTAAATTGATCTAACCGTACGATAATTTGCATTGAACTAATTTTTAGCATCACGGTTAGACTGACTGTAAATATACATGTAGACTTTTGATCTAATTAGATTGCATACGATATTTGTCTAACTAATATACAATATTGCAATTTGACAGACTAAAACTTTATGACATTTGAACCCGTTATTATAGAATAGTTTCAAATACCATAATACATATTTCGATGGTTGAAAGACATTTGCTTCTATACTAATGATGATAAAAACATCAAGCAAGTTATCGTATGAATTGGATTGTGATAATAAAAATGTATGCGGCGGGAATAGTGTAAAGAACATTGATGCAATTTAGCAACGAAATAATGATATAACCATATTTCTTACACTTTATACGATATAAGAGCTTTATCTAATAATTCACAAGTTACGTATATTACGTACGTATTACTTACATTCTTATGATGTTAATGATCAAACGACAACAGTAAATATGATATACACAGGCTGGTTGCTAAATGACATGTCATGCTAAAATAGTATATTAATCATAAGTCGTTTATGAAAATGTCTGTTTTAGTATTTCAACTACAAAACTGGTATTACGGTTAACATATGAATAAAATACGTTGCGTTCATAGATTATCCAATTCCAAATTAACATAATTCCAAATTGACATACAACTGTTGTCGTAAGAAATCCAATATTGTCTAGAATTAGAAAAATATAGTTTCAAATAAACGTAAGAAAATGTTTGCTCGATTGATTATTTTGTGGACAAACTAACTCTTAGATTAAACTTTATAAATACACGCGGAATGAGTTGGGATAAAGGGTAGCCATGGTTATCAATTAACCAAAACCTAATTTCTCATTATCAAAACGGTTATTAAATTAGTTAGAATAAAGATGCTGTTATCTACGTACATGCGATACGGTTATCGTATATTCGGTTAAGAATAGAAATCCTGTCCAACTGCCGTGCACATAAATTACTGCTTGTAGCTATATTTTCATTCATCGCAACGAGTATAGTTTTAAATCATAATCTGCATTAACTTCAATACATTTTCATTACACGGTTATGCGCCGCCAAACGTACCTTCCGCACCATACAGTATTTATAAGCAAACAAATAACATGCTGTAAAATTTTTGTTGTCATAGATCCTTTTAATAAACTATAATAAAAATTAATGGAAATATTGTTTAACTTAAAAGCATAGTACTGTGCAATTATTGAAGAACAAATACACATCGACTAACAACTGGTCATTACAATTTCAATTAAAAGTCTGGGTCAATGCAATCTCCTACATCTTCTCTATAATGAAATTTTTTCCTATAAAGCTATCTTGAAAACATTACCGGCAACCAAAAAAAGAAAAAAAAGAAACAACAACTCGATATACAGTATTGCAAGTTACATTTCCTCGAATACAAAATTAATTTGAATAGGACGATGACTTCAAAAATATAAAATTGAAATTAAGTCAAGTCATTATTATAGTTTTTTATCGAATTCTTTATTATAATAACATACGTCACCAGACAGCCCGGCTACGTCCTACATGTACAGGTTGTCCATTAGTTACACTGCATCCGGCAAACTGTGCCACATTTTATCCGATCACTTCTCTCCTGCTCTTACGTTTACTATTAACGATGTCTCAAACATCTTATAAAGAATGGCTAGAGACAAGCATTCATGAAGGTTCAATTTATTGCTGTCCAGAAAATGGCATAAAACTAGACCCTTTACCTATTGGTCATGGAGCATTCGGAGTGGTATACAAGGCAACGATAAAGCAGAAGAACGGCATTGGAAACATCGCCAAGACCATCTTGGGCAGAAGATCTAGCATTTTCTCAGACACTACTGTTGCAGTGAAGATTCTGTTTCCAGACAAACATGGAGATTGTAAAGAAGATTTGCATCAACAATTTGTTAAAGAGGTTGCTTATTACCATCCGTTATGCTTGCCGCATTTACTTTGTGTATAGACTAATTTTGAATGAATGCCATATGTTAGCTAAAATACCACACGGAAGCAAACAACCACCCTAACATTGTCCGCTTTTTGGGTCTATACAAAGGTATTTTAACAAAGGGCAATCTATTTACTACAACGAATAGCTTCTTAGCGCTATCTATTTTCAACTCATACAGACAAACATAAGAGTTATCATATGATGTTTGAACTGGCTGACGGTGGAAGTTTGCATGAATACTTAACGAAACACTTTAAAAGTTTGACTTGGAAAGACAAATATAAGCTGGGGTTAGAAATTACCAATGGACTAAAACATTTACATGACCTTGATATTATTCACAAGGATTTGGTATTTATCGCATATCTCGATTACATCTTTAACTCACATTTGTCTCAAGCTGACGCATGCGTTTGCTTTCTAGTCATCCAGTAACATTCTTATCAAATCAGGCGTTGCAAAAATAACTGATTTCGGTTTATCAAGTGTGTTGAAAAAAGCAATGTCCAAATCACGTGGAGACGGCGCTCCAGCATATAAGGATCCGGTATCTTTGAAGGATAATACATATCAACGTGGAAAGAAATCTGATGTATTTAGCCTTGGTGTAATACTATGGGAAATATCCAGCGGCAAAGGCCCATGCGGAGAGCTTACTGAACCTATGCAGATTTGTGTGTATAGACTTAAGGGCTCTCGCGATTCCCCATTTCCTGGAACACCTGAAGAATATATTAGTCTGTATTCAGATTGTTGGAATGAAGATCCCAATAAGCGGCCATTGTGTGCTAATATTTATATGAAGCTGAAGCATTTATATCAAAGGGATGATCTCAACAAATCGTTGGAGATTGAACCAAATGATGCATGGGCATTGAGTCGAAGGGGATGTGTCTATCTAAATCTAAAGCAATACGACAATTCACTAATCGATCTCAACAAATCGTTAGAGATTGCACCAAATGATGCGTGGGCATTGAAAGAAAGGGGACGTGTCTATTTAAATCTAAAACAATACGACAATTCACTAATCGATCTCAACAAATCGTTAGAGATTGACCCAAATGATGCGTGGGCATTGAAAGTAAGAGGAAGTGTCTATAATAATCTAGAACAATACGGCAATTCACTAATAGATCTCAACAAATCGTTAGAGATCAAACCAAATGATGCGTGGGCATTGAAAGTAAGGGGAAGTGTCTATAATAATCTGGAACAATACGACAATTCACTAATAGATCTCAACAAATCGCTAGAGATTGAACCAAATGATGCGTGGGCATTAAGTCGAAGGGGAGCTGTCTATCTAAATCTAAAGCAATACGACAATTCACTAATCGATCTCAACAAATCGTTAAAGATTGCACCAAATGATGCGTGGGCATTGAAAGAAAGGGGATGTGTCTATTTAAATCTAAAACAATTCACTAATTGCTCTCAACAAGTCGATAGAGATCAAACCAAATGATGCGTGGGCATTGAAAGAAAGGGACGTGTCTATTTAAATCTAAAGGGATCCGGTTCATTTCACCGACATAAATTTCAATTTCATCGAAAACCAATGCGATAAACAATGTGTCACGTGAATGGCTATCCTGTCAGTGAAGCAAAAGTTTCGTTTTTGATATATCAGGAGTTCCGCTTTTGATGATAGATCGGCATGTACCCAGATTTAGGTTCTGTTTTTTACATATCCGCGTTTTTATTAATGCCCTGAGGTTTATCCGTTGCGTTATTATTAGCTAATTATGACTATATTCAATCGATCCATGATGTCAGACATATCCCCGGTCCTCTTTCTTTTGCAAACCATTCCAAGTATGTTAGAAATGGGAGGCATTTATTTCATTGACAATCATTTCGCCGACAAATATTTCCAACATTATTTCGAAGTTATCCTTTTTTGGTAGTTAATTGTCGGTGAAATGTACTGTCGGTGAAATGATTGTCAATGAAATAATACGGACCCGTTAGAAATACAGTAGTATTCGATTAACTGCATTGCATCATTGAAATGTAACCCAGTATATTTAATAATGATTTATTCATTAACTAGCAACATGAGCGATGCTAATTATAATATATAATAAAGGTATCGAAATCTATCAATTATTATATTAATATGGACAAAATCGCTAAATATTGACGAGATTATTTTTCGAAGAGCCGAGTCATTAATACTTTTCTGCAAGCTTCTTCAATCTTCTCTGCAGAATATGACAGTTTCTGCCAGATATGTGGATTTTAATCAATATTGAAGTCTCGATGAAGCGAAGTTCAATCGAACGAAAGTCTTCAGAGGAGAGGGACGCGTACGAAAACTATCACTATGTTGTATTATATAATCACTAATTCGTAATACGAGACACGATAAAGTCAATTTTACCGTCTTGTATGATGTCAAAATAATATTGTACGAAATTAAACAAATTAGGCAAAAAGATAGTTTATTCGAACAGATGACTATCAAAAAATGCTGGGTATCAGTGAAAACGTGACTTTACTGCGGATATACCAAAAACGGGTGGGGTACTTGCCGATCCATCAATACGAGAATTCATTAATTGATCTCAATAAATTGTTAGAGATTAAACCAAATGATGCGTGGGCATTGAGTCGGTCTATCTAAGTTTAAAACAATACAACAATTAACTAATAGATCTCAGCAAATCGTTAGAGATTGAACCAAATGATACATAAGTGAGGACTTGTGCACAATGTTTGAACAGCATTATAAGTTGAACGAGATGACGTATTGCACCGTTTGTAAAAGGGTATTTTATAAGTGAACTTAAACAGTAAGAGTGTACATTAAGCGAATAACAACGTTAAAGGGAGACATATTAATTACATGTTACAACAGTATTCGTGCATTAATTATCTAAATAAACACTGAAGATTGATCAAGTCGACGCATTGACTATAGGGAACGTTTATCTTGATTTAGAAGAATACGACAATTCATTAAACGATCTCAACAAGTCATTAGCGATAAAGCCAAATAATGCACGTAATGTCTATTTCAATCTCAGAGAATATCGTAATGCATTGACCGCTCTCAAGAGTCATTGAAGATTGGACCAAATGATGCGTATGCATTAAGAATAAGAGATCGAGTTTATGAGACGCTCAAAACATGATACAAGAGTCGATACGGATATTTAAGATACTACGCTGCTTTAATATATATAAATAACTGAATTTTACATGTTCTAAGTCAAAATATAAGTTGTGCATTTGCTTTGTCTTATGCTTTACTGCGTGAATGCAACATGTGCTGTTATCATGTGATGTCGGACTGTTGGTGTTTTAGAGAGATACGCTTATTATTATAGAAATAACAGTAAATGAAAACATTACTCTTTTTCCCTACATGAGCCCAATGGGCTACTGGACTATACCGAAGGTAGTCTAGACAGAGTACTTTGGTCCCAGTTTCCTAATAAGAAATTGCTAGTCATTTAAAATTGTCCAATCAGTGAATATACAAGCATATCTTCGATCACGCTTGAAATAGCCCAACTTCTCATTACTAATGATGTGGTACCTATTTTAAAAAATCGCTGTCATGACTCCTGTGCTAATTTTCGCTTCACGTATAATAGACAATTGAACGTTAATGCATGCGCTATGCATTATGGCTTAGCAATTATTGTGCTAAATGGCTAATTTGGACGGAAACAGTTATGCGCTATAAACCGTTCTATTGTTTATAGCATCCGAAAAAAGATTTGCCCTCTCTTTGTAATAATCATCAGCCAGCTCACACATCTTATCGTGAACAATCGAACACGTTTGCACACACAAATCACATAACTCGCAAGCGAAAACAAAGAAGAAAATGAAATCCTCATATTCTTGATTGCCAGTTTGGCCGCTGGAGCCTATGCTCAAACACCATGTGATCTTGGTAAGTAGCATAAAATTGTAAGACTTGTTCATGATGAAAAGGCTTTTTTTGTATTAATACCATTCTTAGTTCTCAAGGCAAATCTACCCCCACAGTCAGTGGTCAATCTGGCTGTTTCGGAATTGATCCAGATCCCATAAGTATAACCAGTACACCCAGCAACGATTTTACAGTGGCGAAAACTGTAAAGGACTTTCACTGGCTCTGGTGTTACCAAATTAACTTGCCCACCAAAATAAAATAGTGAGAGAATTTTGGGACATTATATTATTAACATGCTTCTAGATAAATCCAGGTCATACATTAATATCATGTTAGTGGTGTATTATCTGCGTACAATGGAATATATTAACCGCAGACAAATGTACAAAATTCAAAAGTATAAATTTCAATCAATTATCGTGTTCTTAATTGTTGGTTCAATCTTTGAAAACTGCATTCAATCTGGCTGCTTCGGAGTTGATTTAATAACGTACAAAAGCTACTTGTGTTGGCAAATCTGGCACTGGGTATGATTACAAATGTAAAAAAAAAACGTCGTTGCTATTGGCACCAAGTTTGTTACATTTGTACAATTCAAATTACTCAAATTATCTGTTCCTAAATAGTTCGAATGATATTATTCTTGGAATTTACCCGCATTGGCGTAGTTTACTTGTTACACATGCGAACAAAAATTTAGTGGTCATGCTAGCAGCAATAGTTTACATTTTTGATTAATGTCAAAGATAATTGCTTACATTATTGTATTTTTTATACAATATGCTTAATAAAGTAATGCTGTACTTTCCATACCATAAATGCTATGGACATTTAGAGTTTTATTACACAACATTCTGCTCACTATCTGCGCATTCTGTAAGACTTAAACTCGAGATGTACAAATCGTTTCAATTTTCATACGACACATTCATGTTTGTTGTCCTTTATCTACATGCTGTATAAGTAACCCGCTTACGCGCGCGTTTTCGATTTTATTTTTGATAACGAGTTGCACTTTGCTGCAAAATTAATAGGCTAATACATAATCCAATGCCCGGTGTTTGATGTTGAGAAATCTATTACTTATTCTGATGTCAGAATAATAGCTATTTGAATAAAATTTCTTTACCGGTTTTTAGACTTTTTGTTCCACAGTTATCTTTGTCACTTTTTTGTAACCGGCATACAAAATGGATGGTCAAAGATAAATTAGGTTTATTGTTTTTAGTTGATATAATATGCTACTAACACTCAAATTTTAATTTGTTCAAACTTTCGATAAAAGTGACATTTTTTGACTTGGGACATAATATATTAATAAACACTAAACTAAGAATTTAATAAACTACAGATTTAAATTAACATATTGCAGCGCAATACAGAACAGGTAATTTAGTTTAGAATTATGCTGACATGGCAAAGCTTTCCACGATTGTCATTTAAGAAGTTTATTAATAGACACAAATTGTAGGACAAAAAATATGGCAAAGGGCTAGTCCTGCAATGCACTCTCAACTTAATGGTTTATATTATCGCAATGACTGCTGAGCAGTTATTATGTAAAAATAATTAAAACGTTTATTCTAATAGAGAATGGTCAAAAGCGTAATCTCGAAACGTCATATTAGAAAGTAGATGTGTTCTTCAACTTCAAATACCCACACAAAGTGGTTGTAATATAAAATAGTTCCGACGAACGTAAATTAGAATATAATTCTAGCAAATATTGTAAACAAGTCTATATTGAAATGTTGAATTGTAAGTAAACATCACGACAGGACCATGGTTCGTTGCAAATCAAACCAAATATTGTAATTGTGTACTAAAAGTGTAACGTTATTACGGTGGTGCCGCACTCCCCGATGTAGATCCAAATTATGTAACTCGACTTTCGCTCTAGTACAATAACAGACAAATCGCTTCACTAAAATATAATTATCAAAGCTGTACGAATCTGTAGATGTTGCGAAGTAAAGCGCACAATTGTATATATGCGAGCAAAAACATAAAGCGAATGCCTTAAAATCTAACAAAAATGACATTGTAAGCAATATTTTTTAACGTATGCATAGTTCCATTTTTAAAGGTTTATTATTAGAACATCGATTGGACTCAACTCAACTATTTGTACTGAATTAAATACGTTCTTTTATTTTAACTGACAAAAAAAAGTACTACATCATTTGTAAACATCGACATGTAATTAAATGTCTGGTTTATCCGTAATCGAACCGTTGCATAATAGTATGTACATCTATGGACACGCCAATAGAACCGAGTTAGGCGCGATAGGAGTGGCAAACTTTTTATCACCGACACCGGTGTCAACAACAGTTCCTTTGCAGCCAAAGTCAGAGAAAAACGTCCACTTAGTGGTAGCTTTGCCAAGCGTAATACTGCTTATTGGATCGGAACTGTCAAGACCAAAGCAGCCGGAATTTCCATCGCCAGTTTGGTGTGTAAACTGTCCCTGAAGAACTGGAAAAATAAAAAAAAGAATTATTGTAAAAAGAAAGCCTTTGCAGATGTCGAAAGCCATTTTTGTGTTTAAACTTACCGATATTGCAAACGGGAGGGGGGGGAGCGGCGTAGCATTCAAAAGCCAAAGCCAAGCACATAACAACGAATAGGATAACAAATTGAGCCTTCATTTTGTTTTTGTCAGTAATTAGATTATGAATGTAGTTGGTTGTTTACGATAATAGGATGTAAACTGCTGACAACGAAAGGGAAAAGTAAGTCTTTTTATAATAAACCGGGCCGTATATCAACGGAAGGAGTGTCTATTAATAGTTGTGAGAATAAATAAGTAATCATTTAAAAGTATTTTTAGATTATTGTAAAGACATGGACAATATCGCATCTATGCAAGTATCGTAAGACACTATCAATATAAACTAATATGGCTTGACAAAACAATAATTATTTGATGAGTGCTCATTGGAGGAGGGTAAATGCAAGGATTGCTTTTGTCGGAAAGTTTATGGTAATTAGAAAGATGAATTGGCTGACACTGATTTCAATGAAACCGTAAGCTAACTCATTGTCACTGTTTGTGTTTGTCGCGACCGTGGTAACTTTCCTGTATCAAACCGGAGCAAATTATATTGACAGTGAATGCCAAAGTATATCGATCGTATAACAAAATAATCAATTATATACAAAACTATCAGACATATCAAAAAAATAAGATAACACGAAGACAGTGGCATCCCTTACCAATATTTTTCACAACAACTGATGGTCTGATTGGCGTAAAATTTAACAACATGATCTAAAAATAAACCGGTCCCAGCAAAAAAACACGTAATGGGTTTTCAATATGCTTATTCCCCTATAAGCAGCACATAAATGGAAATGAGGCTAATCGGAATTTGGTATTCGGTAATGCAAAAAGTAATAGAAATAGCCAAGATAGGTTAGGCTGCTTGGGGTAAGCCCCAACCGCAGTAATGCCTTTGTTTATGTGCCCAACAATTCAAAACGTTTTTGCTGATACTACGTTATTGGACAATAAATATCCTTTGGCACTGACCTACAAAATGGTACCAGGCAAACGTAAATATAAACCAAATGGGCAATACTATTATTATTATCCATATGAAATTAGGTTGTTTGGACATCGGACGGGAAGCAATTACATTGTATGCATTCCTCCCGATAATATATTTGAGATATCTTTGCAATCTCCATTTTAAGATTGTTTGTAATAAGCCCCCAACATAATGAAATAAAACCATATGTGGTAATAATAATAATAACATACAGTAGCTAGAACAATCTATTTCATATGCTGGAACTACGCCTGGACCCATACGGTAGTTACCGCACTTTAAGTGTAACTCGGTAAATGCACTCCAATTGATAACATGCAAGTTCACACACTGATGGCATGCGATTGAGCGAATGCGTCGTTGTCTCTTTGTTTCAAATATACTCTTATTCGACGGGACGCAGTTGATTGAGATGAGATTGTATGCAGATGACCACTATCATCTCTCAGCCCCCAATAAACGCACTAATCTGATTTAGGTAGCATTTATCCACAACGGGTGTAATAGCCACGTGACTTATATGACTGAGACTAAACGTGAAGTATGGTGTAACCGTTAATACGTCGTCGCTGTTCCTCATTTGGATTTACAATATGCAGAACAAGGTGAGATTTTTAACGAAAGTTTATGCATGCATGTTATTGTTTATGCAGTGTGTAAATCCCGCATATCAGTAAATCTTGTTACCCGCATTTGCATATGTAAATCCCGTCCCGTCCAAGTCTCCCCAAATTTCTTACTAACGTTGGCTCTTGCTTTTGACTCACAAATATGCTTGTCATTGCTTACTATCACTTCAGTTTCTCATCTAACTCGGGAATTTAAACCAGTTTTCTGGCCATTTACTAGGCGAAACATTCAGAGTTCCGGAGCCACCACGTCCCGTAAAGTTGTTTTATGACACATTTGACCGACCATATATGAGCAAACCGTACGATCACTCGGATTGTAAACAGTGTGATTAACATAAAAATTGCGAATCGTATGTTGACAGACCATACGTTTAGCAATCATAAGACGTATGTTTTTCGATTCTCTGCGAAGATAATACATGACACTAAACTTGTACACTTTACATAGACAATTGTTCTGACGAAGAAGCTGAGACAGACGTAACAAACGTATTTATTTGTTTAATTTTTATATACAGTACAAGCTCTCATTTCCCCGCCTACATTATGTAATCGGTTAACCAAGCATGCAAGATTGAGAAAAATAACTGAACAAAGTACAAAGAAAGCTTGAAATAAAATACGAAAGCGGCTCCTTTCTAAGGATAAATCAACAAACAGAGACTTTCAGAATGGGTCTATAGTTACAATTTTAATTCCGTATATCGAAGATTATCGTTACTTCCTTGCAAGACAGTCGAAGAAATAAATAAGAAGTATCGGTTGGGATCTTCCAGGATTCTGAATGTCACTCATGGTGCGCAATGAATTAAACTTGGTAGAAGCTGCTGAGTTTCCTGAATTAGATAATATACCCAGACAATAACCTTAAGAGAGGCGGCAAGAGCCAAATAGTCAAATAAGATGTACGTGTGCTTGCTGATGGGTGCGGTTGTAGAAAGTCAAAACAGAAGTGTGTAACAAAATGTCATAAGGATAGTGTTAGTTGTAATTATTGACTTATTATTGTCAATATCGTCCAAGGTCCTCAAAATCTATGCATCACCACGGGATCACCATTATTGTATTTCCCGGACAGTCTGTTTTTTGGGGTATTCCGTACTACTGCTACGCCAAACAGATTGTTGATCTTTCTAATACAAGGAATTAGTTTAGTGCGCCATTGTCTTTTATTCGATTGTCACTTTCCCTGCTTCTAAAATCAGTTGTGGAACCTATTAACGTTTGACAATAAAGTTTTCCATTTGTTGACACATAATTATTTTTTTTCTTTACGCCAAGGGGTCATAAACAAATGACTATTGTTGACAAGAAAGTCATTAACCGTTTTAACAAAAAGTTCGAGATTTCCCGCAGATTTTTATCAAAAGGTAAACGCTACCCGTGGACAAGTCATTTGATCTCGTCGGCTTTGATTTCAAAAACTCAATCAAAGCAGCACGCGAAAGGTTAAATAAGTCGAAATAAGCAGTAACATGAATTCAGTCTTTTATTTGTCTTGTTCGGTATGGCTTTTCTCCATACTGGCACGGCATCTCCAACACGAATCTTGAAAAGCGTTACAAGTGTAATGAAGCCTGCTACACTCCACCTGATTGGTGTAGTGGTTATCCTCCAGACAGAAAGGCCCCATGCTGGCCCAATTGTGGATGCTATATAGGAGCTTGTGTAATTGCTACAATGGCTACTGTATATGCGGTGCTGACTACTATCAAATTTCCTGGGAAGTATTTCTAATAATTTATATGTTTACTGCTATTATCCGTTGCCAATTTTCGCATTCGTCATAAAAAAAGAGTGACGAAAATATTTATTCGCTTATCGTCTTTATTTTTCTGAAACGTTGAATGGAGCGTTGAATCTGCAATCTTATCTTTACAGTAAACGGATTAGTATAAATGGTTAACTTATTCTGAATACTTGACATTTACTCTAACAAAATAGAAAATTTTCTGATACAAATTATTTTGAGTTTATTAATACAGATAACCAGCAGGTTGACACTAAAAAAATGTTGTTCAGATCTTCCTACCTACCATTCACAAGTAACTTAAGAGCGATTGCGATGGGTCCGGTTCATTTCATCGACAATCATTTTACCGACAGTACGTTTCACCGACATAAATTTCATCGAAAACCAATGATAAGTGCGATAAACAATGTGTCACGTGAAATGACTGTCGGTGAAGTGTACTGTCGATGAAATGATTGTCGATGAAATAAATGCCTCCCATTGCGATAATGGATTATTTACTTTTACAGTAATGGCATTTTGAATTTCAACATGCACAGTAATTGCATTCTGCAACGTTAATACAAAGGTTTTTTAATTATCAAAGGTACACTACCTAGACAAAAGTATCGGACACCCTGACTTTATTAATTGCTCAAAGTGTACATAATAATTGAGGTTAAAATTTTTATATGTTATAGTCTATCTTCTTATTAGTCTATGTATAAGACTAATACTTTGTCGGCCAGCTCTTACTCGCAATGCATGCTTCAACTCTTCGAGGCATACTTTTTAATTAAATTTACCAAAACATTGTTAGTAATTTGGCCTCAAGTTCCCAATTTTTAGCCATGATTTAACGCGTCCTTCCAATTCTGACCATAAATGCTCAAATCAGGTGATTGGCTTAGCCAATTAGGTAAATTTTTCTTTCAATACGCCAACCTAGGCAACTTTCTCGTTGCCGATCAGTAAGTAAAGGTTGGATGTTGGCATGCGAGAAAAAAAATTCAAGTTTGTGCAAATTAGTTCTTTCATTAAACAGTTTTTAATTTGTCTAGCCAATTATTTCTTGTTGTTTTGCTTAACAACCAGTTTTAATATTTTTTTTGCCCAAAATTTAAAAGTTCTGAGCGGCACTGCGTGGTTGGGTTGCGAGACTTTTTTCCAAAAAAATTTTTAAATTTTCGTATTACTGTTGCTCTAAGGAAATCAAGAGTTTTAGATATGCACAGTTTTGTAGCACTACTCTTAAACCCGATAATTTGGCCAAATTCGGCTTCGGTTAAGTCGGACATTTTCAAGTTAAAAGTTAAAACACCAATCACGTTTATTATATTGTTTACTAAGGAAATAAATATAAACAACGCGCATAAAATTATATCGCGTTTCATAAAAAGTTTAGCTTCAGTTATTATGCACACTTTAGAGCAATTAATAAAGTTAGGGTGTCTGATACTTTTGTCCAGGCAATGTATATTGTTAGATAACATGTGACTGTACTTGCAGGGGTGTCAAAAGTATTGCACAGTCGAAATGCAGACAATTTATAAAATTGTTAATAACTGCCCACGTAATTCTTATACCATATTTGCCTATATATTGGCCAAACGTATTTATGCCTATTCAGATTGTAAAAACTAGTTTTCACATTTCTACCATTTTCGATTTTTCGCATAATGTCTTGCTAAAGAATTAACTTTTACACGCATTATTGCAATTAAAAATTAGGCCACGATAATGCAAAAGCTGTGGATGTCATCGAACAACAATTACAAGATGCGTTGCAGCTTATGAACTGTGAGCTTTCAAAAAAGATCAACCGACTATACTTTATGACAGCCATAAAGATAAATATTGAAGGCTATGGTTCTCAAAAACTAATAAAAATTTCTGACATATTTTCTGCTGAAATCAAAAACAAAAACAATTTGCAAGCACTTATAAGGAAAATTTTGCATTTCTGCATACCTCGAAAAAGCCTTTTATTTCGGGCAATAGAAAGAAGACATTGGGACTGCGGGGGACTGGAAAAAAAAACTGGGCAGATGAGTCTATGGTTTCAGCTTCGAAAACCTGAAGAATGTGAAGAAAGTCAGGAGAGAATTCATGAAGATTGCATTTCATTAACAGTAAAACATTCTCCACCAAAAATGTAGCAAGACATTATGCGAAAAAACGAGAATGGTAGAGATTTTAAAACCAGCTTTCACAATCTGTGATAGATTAAATCAAAGCAATAGGCAAAAATATGTTTGGCCAATATATAGGCGAATATGGTATAAAAATTACGTGGGTAGTTACTATTAACAATTGTATTAAATTGTCTGCATTTCTAATACTTTTGATACTCCACTATATATAGGTATTGTACTGAGTCCATTTATACGTCATAACAATGTAATAAATACTTTATATATTATTTGAAATGGTAAACCAACAATTTCTCAGCGTCTCACTTGAAGCAACTACTTAGTTGACTTATGATATCGTTATTTCCATAATTATAATAATAGGTCAAACGGAAGCATATTTTTCTATGCATCTGCCTACGGGGATAGTTTCCTGTCCGATGTGTATACGTTGCATGTTTATCCTGTTAATTAATAGCGACAGGGGACTAACTATCTCCTGCATTTACTGCTGTGTTACGACCTACTGTACAGGTTAAGGTCGGTCTAATACTGTATAGTAGAACTTTAAGTATCGTAGCACTAGATGCGTAAATGATTTTCTACTCTCAAAAGTCTTTATATGTTTAATACGGAATCTTGCTTTTTATTCCTGATTTCTGGTCAACAATACCTTTACGTATTTAACGCAATAACGTTCCAGGCAAGTGTTCGAGTACAATGTTTGAGTAAAGAATAATTCGAAAATTGTACTGCGGTTTCTACATGTAACGATGTAGATTCACCACTGTATTCCGTCTCACATATGTAGCGGCTTACGCCAAAAACTGTGGTACAAACAGTTGGCTTGTGCTAAATTAAACCTAGTTTTAGCCCATTTGCCGATTATTTGTCTGCAACCTGAACAACAAATCATATAAACTTCTTATCTCTTTGCTTTTCTCGACATACTGTACGAAAGCTTGCGTCTTTTTTGAGTGTCCTAGAGGTGTAAGACCTCTGCTTTAACAGCCTATGCTTTATTCCCTCAACAATTTAGAGTTTAAAGTTTGCACACTAAAACGCAAGATTTTTCGTTTGTGGATTTGTGTGAGGGGCACCCCTATTTGTAACACAACTCGATTATTATCACTCCATCGATCACTATCTGAATTGTAGTATCCATCTCGTTAGAAAATCAGAAAACCGATCACTTGAGTATAAGCGCATCGGTATTGTCTTTCATGTAATATTTTCACCGACTCATTTCAATAAATCACAAGACCAACAACTTTCAACTTGTCTACATCTTCATCGTCATGCAATGCATTCTGCAGATATAGCCATCCGATAACCCCACCTATTACCAATACAACCAAGTAGTTTGTCCAAGTGTTCTCAACGACAAGTACTTTGTTTGCTATTAGAGTTGTAAATCGAAAATATTGTGTCCAGGCCCAGACAAGGAGAATCATGCCAATTAGAATGAGAGATATCGATAGGGGCGTCATGGAAGACTCGGGTGGTGATGGATCAAGAGCAAATGTTTCGGGAGGAATCGATATTATGGGAATCGGAGACGGAAATGTTAGCAACACTCCTGTTAACATTATAGCCATGCTTAAGCGAAGGTAGGATAAAAACGTGCGTTCAAGGGCTAAAGAAAGAGCAGAAATGTGAATGAATACAAGTACCTGGAATACAAGTACCTGGAACACTACAATTCGTTTTTACATATACACCTTAGTATTACTTACATAATATGTCTCTGGCAACGCTGACTTTATTTCGTAATATGAACGATGTACAAAATATACTGTGCCTCTGACGACAAATTAGAGAGTTTGTCTCCTGATGTTCTAAGTCAGTAGAGTCGGCAATTTGACTAGTACAGTCAACGTGTTTATTTGCGTTATTGTGAGTGGACTTTTTGTTATCACAGTCTTTGGACTTGTTATCATCGTCTTGTGATATAAATGTGCCGTAGTCGGAAAGGTGTGTTGATGTTGATGTGAGTGGTTTATTATTTTCTGTTGCTGTTGGTATTCCCATGTTTGAATATCGGTCAGTATTGTAGTGAGGATGAATACAATTTCTGTGCAAACATCTTATTTTATATACGTCAGTTGATACAATACTAATATAGTAAGCCATTCAACGCCCAACGAATCAAACGTCTTTGCCGTTCCGTCACGTTGTTTTAACACGCAACACACACATATGCACAAATTGATCAGGTGTGCAGTTTTTTAACTGCATATGGGTTACGGAGGTTCTGAGATTCCATGACTTGCATTTAGCAGTTGAGAATGTTGCATTCTACGTTCGTCTGGTTTGTCGATATATGCTGTGTAATAACCTTTGTATTCAATGATTATATTAAGTATCATACTTGTTACCAATGTTCTGCAATTAAAAACGACGGCAATAACCTATGGAATTTTATTGATACGAAAACTTCCATATCCTAGCTTAAATTGAGCACGCATGTAGTACCAACGGGAGGAATTTAATTTTCACAAAGATCATATGATACTCTAGCGGCGCAATCCAAACATGCTAATCTTTTTTAGACAATAATCTAACGGGGGTTTCTTGTAACACTTCATTCATTAGTACCGTGTGCAAACCTTATTTATCGTAACCCATATACAGATTTACTATAAATAAGACGCTTCTGAACGTAAAACTGTAACATTTCATATTATATATCGTCACTCACGCAGTTATAGTTGTTTCTTGTATGTGAATTACTAGTTTTAAGCCAGTCGTCTGAGGAGTTCCTTGCTGAAACGACGGGTGTCCGGTAAATCAAGCGACTAAAGTTGTAAAATTGATCCGTTTGTACGGTTAAGCAAACAATATATACTGGTAACAAAGTATGTTAAAGTTTTATCGGCTCAGTTTGCTAATGGACTAATAAGGTTAAAAAGTCTGCGCCAAGTATTCGTGCAAATTTCCCTTGGTAGACTTTCCTGTAAGTATATGATCATGTGCAAATTTAGTCAGCGTATCATTATATAATAGCCATCTGGGTGCGATTTGGTTAGTATTTTTTTTCTTATGAAACAATAATGGGCATGCTGTATAGATGGTATAGATGTATACCCTTGATAACAATAAATATTTGATTTTTTGGAAAGTACGATTATACCTACAAATCCTTTAGTATAACAATGTAGCAAGGTAAATTACAATTTTGCCAGTCATGCGATTTAATCAATCAAAGATAATGAAGTTTTTTTTTCCATTACTCTAATATAATGCGGTTGTTTGGTTCAAGCCAACTTGTTAAATAATTTGATGTATTTGTATAACGGCTCAAAAATCTATTTCATGTCTTAATAAAGACTCGCTAATGCTGCTATATTTGGTTCAACTGCTATTTAGAACAACAATATTTTGTATTCAAAACTAATCGATGCCAATTGGGGAATAAAGTGAGAGGCAATCATTTCATCGATAATCATTTCACCGACAATCATTTCACCGACAATCATTTCACCGACAAATATTTACCAACATTATTTCGCAGTTATCCTTTTTTAGTAGTTAATTGTCGGTGAAATGTACTGTCGGTGAAATGATTGTCGATGAAATAATACGGACCCGAATAAAGTAATCTGGGTAGGTATTATCGGTAAACACCTCGAATCTGTTGATTTTTTATGCACATGTTTACAGTTAAATTTGTTATGCGCCAGCCACAATAAGAAATTTGGACATCACTTCCTGATGGAATATGTGTAGTGAGTGTGAATAACAACGTATGGACGAACCAATAGAGGTCTTCAATTTGGCGTTATGTTTGTTTATTATTATAGTGTGCCGTATATTGTTGACAGTAACAGTAATTAGTTATGATCTACAAGCGCATACGTCCTATTTCTGTCAACAACTCTATTGTTGAAGCAAGGAGGCTTTTTTTTTCATGTAATAACCTTTCATTTGCTTATAATACTGTCATATGTTTGCGAAACAATTGCAAAACATGATTTTTGGATAAGTTGCTGAATAATATCCAAAATGCCAAACCAGAGTTCATCACTAACATCCTGATTCTCTGGAAATCTCCATTTACTTAGCTGTAATACTTATTGGTTTTACAAAAAATGTACCTTTATTGTGCTTTCTCAAAGGTCTTGAAGTTGTGTAAGGGTTAGGGTTATCAAATAAGTCTAAAAAACTTACAAGCTATCAAATATCAGGTCTGACATCTAAAATTTATGAAGTTGCTATCAGGAATTGGACTAAAGTCATATATTAATATTAAATTGAGATTACTTGAAGTTTAAGATCTGAGACGTAAATCCATGCATTTAGAACTGTATTATAGATTAAAATGTTCGCAAGTTTTAATCTTCTATATTAATCTAGAGTAATCTGTTACATTTACTCTTTTTTTCTGTTAGCATATTGATTAATGGTCTCTTTTGTCTTAGTGCGCTCTCACCAGTAATCCATTTTGGAAATCAGTTTATAGCCGGCTACAACAAAAAGGTAAAGAGATAATTTAAGCACATTTGGTAGCACAGCTTATCAGCGCCGTCCTCAATTGGTATATCCTGTATATATCCTTAAAAGGTGATTTTCGTCAAATGCGGTATTGAGCCATTGAAGGGGGAAGACGATTCATCGAGCCATCAGACGGCTAGATGGGTATTATATTGCTATGTATTACCAAATTCGATTGACTCGATGAATGAGAACACAATTAATTATTCTTTTGGATTCGTTTACTATTACATATAGTAATGATATTGTCTCTCCGATGCTTATCAACAACATGCCGTAGCAAGCCTTACAAATATTACTGTCAATGCGTTCAAATGTTTGAATTATAATACATAAATAACCCAATTTAGAGATATTGAGAATGGCATGAGACGTGAAAGCAATCGGTCGGTGTAAAGACATACAATAATATATTACTAATATCATTGTACTTAAGAATGCGTAGATTTTGGTGTAAAATTCTATATGGATTCTATTATTCGAACCTAAAAATTATTGGTCCATGAATGACAGAGGCGCAATACATTTCGTTAATGTGGTCATTTACCCCTTTTCTTGTGAGACATGCATGACGCAAAGGTACCATTACAATGCTAAATAAAAGTTCCCTAAATGAAACGGGCGGCGGTACCATAACAATATATAAATGGACGTTTCTTCCATTGTAGGCAACGCATTGACACAGCACATTAATTTAACGAATACTATTCAAGTATGCTAAGCATCGAAAGAGCTATATGCATGCAGATAGTGTAAGCGCATCATAATGTTGATGTTGATAAGATAAGATAAGATAAAAAAGGTTTATTTTTTTTATTAACAAAATTTGTACAAGTCGGATATTCAATGAACGCCTACTTTTAGGTTAACGAAGTAAAATCGTGGAACGAATGTCTTCGTTAAAGTAAAATTTACTGTGTAATAACATAATGATAATACGACGGCTGGCCTGCGAATTTTAAACGCTTTATCAACTTTTTGCACGAAACAAGATATTTTGAGGAGTTTGTTCGTTGTAATGGCTTTAGGCGTCGATAAACTTGTTCACATGATGGCCGGTTATGAGGATTTTCATCCCAACATTTAGAATACAGTGTAATATATTCTTTAGGTATTTTGCAAATCGTCTCATCCTCACGTAATCCACGCAGTCGGTGCAAGACAATTTCAGTACTTTGAACATATCCTTTGCATGGAACTTGGCGGCTAGCAATTTCCCAAAGTACTACTCCAAGGCTAAAAATATCAGATTTTTTCCCTCGTTTATACGACCTGGCCTTAAAGCACATTGGATCTATGTATGCTGCGTGCCCTTCGCACCTTGACATAGACGATTCTTGGTTAAGAACACCAGACAAGCCAAAGTCTGTTATTTTTGCAACGCCTTTTTTAATAAGAATATTGGCGGATGTCTGCATAAAAGCGATAAATTTAGTATATATAACACAAATAGATTTTAATGGCAATGGATTTTATATTGAGCAAATAATAATAGTTGTAAATACCAGGTCTTTGTGTACAATATTAAGAGTATGCAAATGTCTTAATCCATTGGTAACATCCAGGGCAAGTTTGTACTTTTGTTGCCAGGTCAAACTGTGAGAAGACTTGGCTAAGTAATTACACAAAGTTCCATCCTCAGCGTACTCTAGAATCATGTAACGTATATCGTGCGTATCTGTTTGTATTAAATAAAGAAGCAATTTATAGTTTTGTAATTAGCCACTTGAATGACATAGCTTACATTAAACGATTAGCAATGATAAATCAACAATTTTGGTTTGAATTGTGTCCATACGAAATGTACAAACAAAAATTTGATCAATAGAATCAGAATCAAAACGTTCAAGTATCAATGTTTATATTATTAATTTAAAAATTATATACCCACCTTTATAGGAACCTAAGAACTGAATAATGTTGGGATTATAATTATCACTCGCTTGCTTGAGAATGTTTAGCTAATACACGATACCGATGTAAGTTCAGGTTACGAAAAATATGTGGACAACAAGTAACGTAGTGATAGTTAACAACCTCTTTGTCAAACTGTTGGTCATGCTCTTCTTTACTTTTATATCGAGTTGAGAGCAACATTTTCATTGCGACTATTGTTCGAGATTGGTTTATTTCTCCTTTGAATACTGCGCCGTATCCCCCAACCGCCACGATTTCACAGATGCTTATATCGCTTGCCTGATAGTCATTAAATGTACAATTCGTTCGAACGTTGCTAGATGCCAACTCAGTATACGGAGACATGCTGGCAAGCGATTAATTTTAGATGAGCCACGCTTATATATTGGACTAGATTTTATATTATATTGTGTATATATTGAATACTATGTTACACAAGTGTATCTTTTTTAGTGTAATACATATATTCGAATGAATGCATTTCATATGGAGATATACAATATTAGCAAATGTAAAGGCAACTATGTAAAAAACATTGTTGTTATGAATGCTGACTGTCGGTCTATCATTGACGATAATCGTCACCACGTTGTTGTTCCAGTGATTATGGAGTTCATCAACCAAAAACAATTATAAAAATTCAATATTAATATGACGGAAGACGTTTAGTCACAGCGACTTTCAGTAGCTCGGAATTTGGATTACTTTTATATTGAGTTGCTTATTAATATTTGACCATATTAGTGATCTGTAGATCATGATTATTCTGTGACACAGACGACATAACATGGCACCATTCATAACCCAAACAGGTCTTTAGCTCTACGATTTAGTCGAATCTCAAGACTTGCATTTACGAAGGTTTGCATTAATTTGCGCAATACCTCGTCGTCATTAACATTATGTTTTGGTTTTTTTTTTCCGTGAAATTCTTCAAAGTCTCAGATAACTACTGGTTCCGCTTGTTGGGTTAAAAAGTTCTCCCATTTTCACATTTTTTAATGCCATGCTAGCAGTAATGATTGGTACTTCATCATCGTCAGCTTCTCCGCTAAACAGAAACAATGTTGTCGCTTTCAAACTGCAGTAGGAAATTAAACTTTTCAATCTCGTCAGACAGTTCGACTAGCAAATTGTTATTTAATTCATCATCTTCATCTCTGTAATCGTTATTTGCTTTATCTAAGTTTTGTGTCGATAGTAACGGAAGGTTCGATTGTTATCGATTTTTAAATCACTAGCATCTTTCTGACCTCAACTTGCTCTAGCATCCATCGGATATGATAAATGTTGTATGTCAGTTTGTGTCCATTCAAAATCGACGTATGTCACATTCCAAACTGACATATGGTTGGAATTACTAATTATAAAAAAAATTCATGATAGAAACTTAAAATTGTCCCCTTTTCGCATACTTATAAAAAACATCTGCCTGAGTTTCATCTCTTATTCAATTTAACATACGACATAAAGTCGTTTAAAGGCATACTGATGATGCCAGCGTCCATTGGCTGAAGTGTTGCTGTCGTGTTCAGCGGTAGGGAAGAACCTCAGTATTTTAGAGCGTTAATTTAACAGCAACGTAACCTAAGACGACTATAAGTAAGACAGGTTAATTTCATACATTCTAGAAACTTTAAAATCGAAATTTATGCAACCATTCTTGAAATAAAGTCGCCAATATCCAAGCATGTTATTGTTCAGGTGCCAAGATTTGCATTTTTGAGACATCTAGACTTTGCGTGTTTTTCAATCACTAAAAATTTAACTTGTGAGAACTGTCAGCATTCGTAAATAGTGTAATGAAGAAACATTCTCTATCCTTCTTTCTTCCTGAAAGACGTGATTTTGCTAAATGTTGCATCTGGTTCCAACCGGTAGAAGAGGCCAGTTTTGTTCATATATACATTTTTTTCTGCGGGATAGCTTTCTTGTAACAGCAGACGTTTTCAATAACGCATCTTGATTGCTCACAGTAGAGTTTGTGCAAGCAGATTTTATTACCTGCCCGTGAAGCCAACCGGAGAAAATTTAGCCTTTTCAATAATTATTGCATCACTCAAAATAGTTCAATGTTGATAAGTTATGACAAACTCTAACACAAGCTCTAACTTTGGAAATTTAACCGGCTTATGATGTTTTGTATTGGGACTTGTAACGTCTTTGTTCAGCCACTTTTTTAAATTCGCAGGACTGTTGATTTATGGATTGTTATATCCAATTGGCATTAATCCGGTTGATATATTTCGTCGATTATCTGTCAAGGTGCTTTTGCTAAGATTGATTATGTGCATGTTGTGCAACGATTAACTTTTCGAACAGCTTAATGTTGGGACTACGCTGATTAAACATACAACCACGATGACAATACATGCTCCATTATCTAACGATACTCTCTGAGTCAACTATTGCTAACATAAAGAAACATCACGTTTACGGAACTCAATCTTGATCGTTTGATATTTGTCTTTTTCTGATCGATGATCTCAAATAGTAAAATGTAAAATACACGCAATTTTGCAGCATACAAATCGGATCGGTATACTAAGCTTTATCGATCTGTTATTTGAAACATAATTTTAAAATTCGTTACCCGACACCATTACAAATGATGGTATCAGTGCGCTGGCACTACGTCGATTGCACAATGCCTTCCGGATGTGCCAAGAATAACTGCTGCTTCTAGCGCAACAATTAAGTTGTAGCAATATAGATGACATGACACATTTTTGCCTGATTTTCAAACCGTTTCTGTCCGAGATGTTACAAAAATATAGATGACATGAGTATTTTTTTTAATGCTACACATAAAAAACCGGTCATAAAACATAAAGCATCATAAGCGCAAAAACAAACAAAAATACTCTAACAACAAAACGCCGCTCGTTAGTGGGCGAGTAGAATATTTCCCACAACAACAGGTCATCAAAGACTACAACGCCCTACCAAATCCTTTTTTAAAAGTTCTCTACAAAAAAATATTGCTAACTTAGCCTTTGAAATTGCTCAAAAAGGTAAATTATCAACCAGTGGAGCAAATTATTCGTCCGACTGGCTTGCTTGACCCGGAAATAGAAGTAAAAAAATGCCGAGCTAAACTAAAAGCTCAAAAACTTTCTCTTTTTTTTCAACAAAAAAGCTGACGGGTAATGTGAATAATCCAGCTTTTTAATTTGTCTGCGCCTAAACACCCACCCAAGGCTCAAATATACTCAACAAATGTCAATTTTCTTAGGTCTAATCTTTCGTAATATGATTATCGCTAATTCTATAACTTTGCCTTTTGTAACATCTAATATAGATAATATTTTTCAATTATAACGGACTTTGCATTTGGTGGATGGAAAAGAGAACGGCAGTGACGGGGTTGATAAACACCGGACGAATGCAAACTTTTAACTTTATTCTTCTCAATTCAAAACTGAGAGCAATCCAAAAACTCGTTTGGGACATATTTGAGATAATTCGAATTTATAAGGACATTATATGCTAGGCACTTTCATATATTATTTAATTTAAATCATGTCGAAATAGCGTATTTTGTTTTATCTTACTGTAACCAGTAAGGTCCGGAATAATGTCTTTTGAAAAACCAAATTAGTTTTCTGAACTACATGTTGTTGATGCTCTGTTAATTATCTTGGAGGAATAATATAAATAAGCTATTCTTCAATCTTTGAGTTTCTACGTATGAGATTTTTAAACTTATCTCCACGAGTAATCTATTTGCGCACACCTTTTCTCACTCACTAACCACATCACAAAGTCGTATATTTTTTTTCTAGCAACCAATTACATTTAATAAATAACAAACAGTTTACATGCCTACTGGGTAAATTTATCAATTCCCACGTCTCATTTGTTTACTTTACTCAAACGCTTAAAACACATCTTACTTAAAGAGGTTAGTTTTATGAAGCTAAGTTTAGCAAACGGTCAAAGAATGAAAATTGAATTAGTCGGCAGTTGCGAATGCTCTTACAACAACCGGTAAATGTAAGAGATTATTGCGGTTGATTCCTTCGAAAATACAAGCGTGAGATTTTGGTATACAGAACAACTAAAAGCATATATACTCACTTGTAAATACAACAAAGAAAATCGGAAGGTCCAGGACATAACCCTGCACAAAACAAAAAAACAAAACAATTAAACCAAGATTCTGCAAAGAGTTACTAAAAGAATAATATTACTAACCACTCTGGAAATGACCATAGCAAAAAGGTTGCCGATCTCGCCACTGACAACTTGATGACAAGTTTGGTACGCAGGGACGTTTATAACAGCATTTAATGTCTGCTGGGTCCTGAGGACAGAAGCCTGACCGGTAACTTCCTCCATTACGAGAGCATTCGCCAGTGGGAATACATACACCTGGGCCATTGTCCGGATCGTAACACGGACCGTTGCGGATGGCGTCTACAGCAAGCAGCAGGCAGCAAAGAAAGATGGTAACTTGGGTAGGGTAGTTCTTGAATTGATACATTTTTTAAAAAAAAAAAAAAATGTCATGAGGACTTTATAATGCTCATAACTTACACGTGATTTAATAATCATATTATCATCATGACATCATTAGTTATGCCTCGATCTGTTGCTAGCGAATTATGGTAATAATCGTTATTGTTATACTTTCACTTAAGTTTTATGCTGTACTACAATAATAATGATTTTCATTTAAGTGTACGCAGACAATCATTTTAGTATGACTGAAACTGAACATAATAATGACGTTTGCTCTATACATTTAGAATAATGAAATGCAATATTCAATGGACGAATTCCCTGTTTAAGATTAAAGACATTCCTCGCAATAGACTAAAAATTGCGATTAGATTCTTATAGGAATGAAAACGACTCAAACAGTTAATTTTCATTGATGTTGATATTAGCCGTCGTCTTGAATGAGACCCAGACTTCGAAAAGGCTACATTCATTGATATATACTTCAGGTCATAGATTCAAACGAGATTTGCTACAAGACAACATTCGTTTTCGAATGGCTTGTTGCTTAATTTTTACGTCACATAATCCAATCAAGCTAATTGATCGTATTTTTGGAGTGAGTTTTTTAATATCACAAGCTTTAGTGTATACTAAATTTTTGAAGGAAAAGTATGGGCGAAAGATGTTTAAATGTCATCTGAACTAAATATTAGTTTAATGACATTTAATATATTATTAGAGACTAGGGAAGCAAATCTTACATAGTAAGATGGCTGTTATTATTGAAACTATCAACATTAAATACTACAAATGGTAAGAAATAATCTATTTGTATAAAATAAAAGAAATGTATTTAGGTAAAGCATAATGGTAATTTAATACATTTTCAGACAAAATATTTGAAAGTGAGTGGTTACCTAATTACAAATTTACAGAAACACTTTCCAACAAAAATCAAGTTCTCTGCACCTCATTAAATCTCTATTCAACCCAACAATAATAAATTGGAGCAATGTAACAAACTTGAAAGCATACCAGTTAGAAATGCTCAATAATAAATAAAAATATAGGAGTAAAAATTATTGGTAAGGCTTCATAAGATTGATATGTACAAATTTCTGACAAGTATAATTGTCTTTATCTCATATTTTTAGTGTGCTACTTAAATCACGTGATAAATCAGTCAACATCTCAGTGCTCAAAATATTGACCTTTGTCTATTGACTGTTGGCATGTTTATTCCCTGTGAAATCCAAACAAATTGATCATTTGATTACATGGGGTATGCTGTAACAAAACCAGACAAAGTGAACATTTGAATATATGAGTTAAAAATGGCTGATGTAGCTGAATTGACTAACATTTTGGGAAGGCTTTAATTTAGTGGCACAGCTTTGGCTCATGCACAACACATGAACTAATTTTCATTGCATTTTTAAATCTAATTATAAACTTTTTTGCTTGAAGTTATACCATGATTAATATTGGATTATCTTATCTATATATAAAAATATAATATGAAATTAATCTACCATGGAACCAAAGAATTGCAGTACTATTGGAAGCATTTTAAAGAAAGAACAAGGAGAGAAATTGCGCCTTATGTTTTTAAGATTAATGAGACCCAAACACTCCAGAATATCTAGATAACGAAAAAATTACTTATGAAATTTATCAAGAAGAACGAAAAATAATAACCAATAAGCGAACATTAACCCCAACTTATGATGAGCCAAAAAAGAAACAAAAACTTGAAGAAATGTAAAGGGAAATTTCTAAGCAATTTAACGTAAAAGCTTCCTATCAAGGCCTCCGCTGATCAAGCTTCCTATCAACAGAAGATTCTTCTTTATTGTTACAGTCTTGATAAAAGATTGCTCGAGTGTATTCGTTAAACTTTGATTCACATTGACACAATTGCCGCACATGTAACGCTCTGTTGAAACGTGGTCGGAGCGTATTACCAGCGTTCTTTCCGACCGACGTGCGGTTCAGGAATGCATCAACAATGGGGACAATGATTTGACAGCGTAAATTGGAAAATCGCACGCGCAATCAAAGAGTCAAACATGTAAAAATAATTCAATTTTTCGTAAGCATAAATTTTATTATTTCGATTATTGAATGCGCGCTCTTGAAAATATAAGTAATACTAAAAGCACCAGAGTGATTGCATAGAGGAAAATACTCGGGCCAAAGCCATTGATGAGTATAACCTATTCTTTGGTCACTCTGGTGCAAATTTAAATTTTGTTATATTTTTTACCATTGCTATTACTAATAACATTATCACTACCGTCTATTTCTCTATTTTCATCGTTCTCATCTGAGTGGTTTACATTTTCCTTTTTTTCTTCGTCAACCCACCGTTGAATTGTCTCAACGGTCTTTTTCCGTGGGATTGTTTTCCGTAGGTAATAGTTTTTAATTGTAGAGGTAGCTAGACCGTTTCCTTTACCGAGTAATTCGTCGATTTCAATAGCCATCTTGTGAAATAAAGATTCGAATCCAACTCAAGCCTTTTGTCAAATAAGATTTTAAAGTTCTTCCACAAGTTTTCGATTTCTGGTGGATAGTCGCGTTGGCCAATTTGTTTGCTAGTCTTAGATTTTTTCTTCAGCTCCATTAAATTGATTACTTTGTGGATTTTATAATAATAAAGGAAAATCCAAGAATAAATTCGTTCGTGAGAACAAACATTTTAAAACGATAAAGTCTGTTGTATGGATTCTTGTAAAATCAGTTCGCGAAGTTTTTTTGTAAAATAGCTCAATTTCTGTCGTTTTTTATAGAAACCTTTTTTGAGTCACAATATTCTAACTAAACGTCATTAATGCAACATGTGCGAATTTCTGCGCATCAATAATCATTGGTCACTCTAAAAAAGTCTAGAAAGTTCCTAACAATACATCAATCATTAAGCCACTGATCGACGTTGGTATATTAGCGGCCCCCCCAAATTTCCTCGAAAATTCTGCGATGTGATTGGCCCTGATTTCTTCGAAAAAATTGATTGGCTCGTTACATGCATGCACATATAAGGATTTGATCTAGTGTAATTTCAGTCACTCCAGTCCTAATTTCATGACCAAAGTTAAGAAATTAAAAGTGTTACACTTGTTATTATCTAGCAACTAATAGAGATCACATGAATATGAATAACACTCAACTCAGCTATAAACTAAAGACAGTTGATATGCATGCCGCTCTAAGTACGTTAGCTTATTATTATCATCATGGTTGATTACAACGTATTAAACAATCTGTAAAGCAACTTTTGCTCTATTCACATGACAACTATGTTTAATAATGAGGGCGTAACAATATGTTTATTGATTAGACGTAGCTTCTACTATTTAAATCAAATTGATGGTAGAAATAGTGTATGCGGCTTTGAATTTTTCCACATAGGCTGTCTCCTCCGTTTCTTTGACTCTTTCTCTATATCTTCCATAATCCTACGCACACGTTTTGTACCTTGGAGTAAAGTGCTTACATGCTTATGGTTTCCTGCTGCATACTCTTCCCGCATATGAGAGATAAACGATTCATAATATTTAAGTTCTTTTTGAAAAGCCTCCTCGGAAAGAATAATGTCTTCATTTTCACTATTTGCACATTTAGTGGCAGCAATTGGAAGATTGTTTTCTGACATAATGCAATGTGTATCAATATCAACTCCAGGTTTCCATTTAAACGACCAGAAAGGATACATGGTACGTCGATTGAAGTCGCTGTATAGCAATTGTTGAGGTGCTTTACCTATTGCTTGAACAAGGTGTTTGCATACTAGAAAGCGACTATAGAGGAAATCTGGACAGCTACATATCCATCTATTAATGTCAATATATAATAACATTCATCCACGCTTGTAGCGATATCTTTGGTGGCACAAGTTTTCCATATGCGCTTAAAGTTCTCCCACCAATATGGATTAACTCTTCCATTGGACAGCTGATGTAATCGGGTCATTTGTGCTAAAATTACCTTTTCGCAAAGAACAAAAATGACATAGTCTATTCGGGGATGATTAAATCGGTACAAATAATCGTGTTTTATGACCTTCCAATGAGATTCGACTAACATGTTTGTCTTCCCAAATGGGATTGTTGGATTTGTACTTCTTGCCCATAAATTCCAGCGATTTTTTGTATACCACGAAAAAAATAAATAGTTCCAGAGTTCAGGATAATTATTTTTGTGACAAAATAGATAGATCTCTTGGACAGCTGTTCTCCAAATTTCTTCCGCGGTTAAAAAATTTCCTTCTTGTCCGAATGGAATTAATGGATGCAAATTGAAATGGTGCTCCACTAGATCGAGTACATTGTTTTGGTGGATGACCAGACAAATATTACTATCATTTATGTTAATCGGTACAAATTTATGATCAACGAAATCAAGGCCTGCCAACTCGAATGCTGTAAATTTTTTGTATTTTCCTCGTTGACTTGATTTCATTTTAGTTACAATTGCCTTTTTGATATGCCAAAGACAAAGTTGAATATTGGCATCTGGCCAAACAATTCTTGCTGCATTTATTTGGGAAAAGTCCTTGTCAGAGAACACGTAACTTGGTGACAAGCCGAGGTCTTTGAATTTCGAAAAATACTCTGCCAAAATTGTCATTTTTCCCATATCAAGTTTAGTGCCATCACTAGTTGTATCCAAAATCAGGTAGCCTAGTGCAAATCCTGTACCTTGGTATTGCCCGATTATCGCGTATAGCTCGAAACGTCCTTTAGCCATCTTGTACGTCGCATCAACGTGTATTTCTGTGACAAGTTTTTTAAGATACGTTAAGCAGGGGGAAGAAAATGCTATTGCTGTTACGCTTTCTGTAAGTATTGTCATTAATAGAGCACAGCCTTTTTCTTGAAATCGCTCTTCAAGAAGACGTATTGCAGACTGAACGGGATTTTTATCTTTTTGGTACGTCTTCTCAGCAGCCACACTCCACCAATAATATATCTGTTTGTCAGTAATGTCTTTGAGGTCAAAATGTGCTGAGAGATGGGTGCGTAATTGTAGCGGATCTAGGTGGAAATTTCAGTGACTACTTCTCGTGGAACATTTCCCGACGTTGAAGGTCTTTCATGTTGTAAGAAATGTTTAAGTTGAATTTTAGCTCTACATATTTCAACATTGATGCGGACTATGAGTTGACCATTACAATTGAATCTTTCCATCCGTCTCCGATTAGAATTTTTGTAATTATGAAATACCGAAAATTGGCTGCAAAGGTAGTATACCGTGCTGATTTTTTCTGGATTTTGCACTGAGACATTAGATTTCCAGTAACTATAAAACTTTTATTATTAGTTTTGCGGTCTTTGTGTTTATTTTTTAGAAATAAAGCAACTAATAATTACTCAAACTTACTTCCACTTGTATCCATCTCCATTTCCAATTTCTTCTCTGATTTTTTGGGCAATTTGATTTATCGTTTCTGTGCTTTCTTCAATCTCAAATGCAACGTCGAGTTCAAGTTCCTCAAAATTATCGGAATCTAAAAATTCTTGCACAAACTGAGATAAATTATCTATATGCATTGCTGGAGATTGACTGATGTCCGAGCTGCTGTTCTGTTGAATTACACTACTATTTTTGTTAGTTGGTACTAGAGATAGTATAGTTGATTGAGCCGCCTTCGAAGATTCTTGTTGCCATTTGTTTTTCTTTTGAATTTTTATAACTAATTTTTCGTTGAATTGAACATTTTGTGCACAATTTTGACAAAGCGTTTCGGATTATTTTGAATGAATCTTCTGTAAGATGTTTTTTACAGCTGCTACAGAACCGCAACGATTCTTCATGTATGGGTAAATCATTGATTGGAGTTTTAATGTGGTTGTCATAAGCTGCTGGTTCTTCGCCTTTCGAGCTGCAATATTTAATTTGTCTTTTACTTAAACATTGAGCACAGACCTTGGATATACTGTCTTTAATTGTTTTAAACGCATCTTCAGGGAGCTGTTTTTTGCAACTGTTGCAGTACGGCATATTTACAAAAAAATACGTTAAAGCTTAGATCAATATGTGAAATCAGTTACGACAATTGAAAAAATTGCAATTTCGACAACATTTTATATTTAAATTTATTATTGTTGACAAGCGCGTTCACTAATTTGAGTGTTTCGCGAACGGGGTTTACTCACGGCATGATTACAATTGAGTAAGAATTTTTTTTTTTGCTATGCGTCGAGTTACGTAGATATTCATAGGCTTGTTCTTTACGAATGCATGTGAAAATCAAAGGCGAAAATGATCGGCCCATTTTATTCCGAAGAATGGGAAATAAGATACTTATTTGTTTGTTACATTCTACGATGAGATTAAACTGTAAGCGTCAACACACATTCTTGTCAGATGCAGTACATTCGACTTCTCGTGGAATACATTTGCGCGCGTAAATGAACAAACATTCGACAGCGTATTACTGCCACTTTACTTCAGTTTACTATAACTTTCATCATCACAAAGAAATTTTGTCTTATTTGTACCTATTAATGTAGCTATCTTTATCAATCAACACTTAAATATGCAATATTCATCTTCATTCTGTAACGTTATTTCCTATGTTACTATACAGAATATTTGTTAGAAGTCAGAAAAGAAAGGTTGTTTTATTTAATGGTTAGTGTAGCTATACGCAGATTGTACCTTTATCTGAACATTACTTATATACGCAATCTTCATCTTCATTCGATAACATTATTTCCATAATTGTTCTATATTGTTATAGAAGTCAAAAAAGAGAGATTATTTTATTGTACGATTAGTGTAGCTATACGCAGATTGTACCTTTATCTGAACATCGCCCATATACGCAATCTTCATCTTCATTCGATAACATTATTTCCATGATTGTTCTATATTGCTATAGACATTTGTTAGAAGTCGAAAAAGAGAGCATATTTTATTGTACGATTAGTGTAGCTATACGCAGATTGTACCTTTATCTGAACATTACTTATATACGCAATCTTCATCTTCATTCGATAACGTTATTTCTATATTGCGATAGAATATTTGGTAGAATTGACAGTCTTCCCGTTGACGCTTTGCTACGATCCAGTAGTTGACTATTGAACTCTTAACCTCATAATGATTCAACGGAATGGGATATCTTGTATCTCAAAAGCATCAAAGCGTCTAAATAGTAGTTCATAGATCAATTAGTACAATATAATGTATTCATCTTGATGCTCACAAAATGGTAAAAAGTGATTTAACACATAAACATATTGCTTAGTCCTCATTATTAACCGTACAGTACATGTGAACGAAAAAGAGCCAAAGTTCCTTTCCAGAGAACGAGCATATATTGTTTAACGTGTTATTAACACCGTAAGCCAACGGCGTATATACGTAGTTACCCACTTGTAGTTTGGCTTCGTTTAGAGTTTGAGATGCTTCGAATGCGATTTCAGTTGCATGTTAGTAGAGCGTACGCTTCTTAGAGCAAAAATTTTCCAAGTGACGCCAAGTGTAACACTTTTAATTTCTAGTATGGAAAAAATCACACTATAATGGAATTACATGTGCAATATTAAGAAGTCCATTATAACAAATCATGCATGTTATTGTGGATGCATGTTATAATGGCATCCATGGGTTATGCCAACTGTCTATTATAACGAGCTTTGACTGTAGTGTTTCTCCCTGTTTTGCTCACCAGGCAAACTGTTGTGTTGGAGAGGTATTCAAGGAATCAATAAAATTCAAAACCACAAGTGCACATATGTGCAATTTGTATTATCACTTTCTATTTCTTTCATCATCATTCAGTATATTTTGTGCAAGGAGCAAATAAATGTTTTAAAAAAACACATTACTCTTATTACACCATGTTCAACAAGATGGAATAACTTTTTTGATAGTTTTGTTAGTATCATCAAGAGCTGATATGCATTAAGGGTTAGTCCTTTTTTTTTAATAATTATTATATATTAAAGTTGTTTATCTCATTTAGATTCTTACAGCAAAGGATGATGTTGCACCAGATGATGAATTGAAGCTTGTGAAGAGTACAATTGATCATGACTCCTTTTGGGATTCCCTTATAGTATTGTGCAATATACTTCATCCCTTTTGCAGAGCTCTTGACCTTATTGCAGCATGACAAGGCTTGCCTACACTCTTTTGCATTTTTTATGCAAGTGTTTAAAGAACTTGAACAGTCTCAATTTAAAGCAAAAATGATTAGTAGACTTGAGTGACATTGGGGGACTTCACTATCAGAATGCTTCAGTTTATTCAAACGTATACAGTTAGACTATCAATAGAATATTAGAATTAGCTGCTAAAAATAGATCAATTATTCTGCTCGAAAGATATATAAGTAGCATAGATTTCAGTTAGATAAGAAAAAGTAAGGAAGAGCATGTTTAGCATGTCTAATTACTCTTGATTCCTTTATAGTAAATAAATGAGTAGTTCTTTATACTCTGAAATACATTGTTAATGATTCATTCCCTGGTAATTATCAGTATAGCTGAGAAACTGTTAATCCCTATATTGTATCGATGAAGAATAATCGCCTCTTGTCCCGCGATTATTCGAGTGGCAAATTACGATAATTAATTGTTATGTAGATGCGCATTATTATGATTTATACTCATTGTACCCCAAACGGGAGATTATCGGAATAATCCCTCGATAATAACTGACGATATACACTTGAGAGCGATTACTTATCTAGGATTAACATCATTCTACGGTGAAATAGTCCATAAGTGAAATGCCCTGACATTGACAAGGTCACTAACTGTACCCTAGACATTTAACTAGTTAAATCCCAAGTGTCGATTACTTTCTGCTCTCCTGCAGTAGTCAGCACGACAAATACAAACAAAAAAGTACCCATTTACAGAAAAAACGTTCAAACAATTTAAGGATGATATAATATTCTGGTGGTCACACAACTCCAGTGCTGCACCAGAGTTAAGTCACATTGCATGTTGGTTATTCAGTATATGTGTTACCATAGCTTCAGTCAAAAGACTTTTTTCCACCATGGGGTTTTTTTATTCCCCATTATGCAATAGATTAGGGGTAAGTATTTTAAATCCATTTGTTAAATTTTGATGTTAATTCACATTTTCTATTATTTATTATTAGCATGAAAAAAGTGCTGGCTATGAGCCAGCTTTGTGCAGAAATACTAAGAGCTCATAAAAAAAAGAGTCATTCATCTAGTACTAAATCATTTAAAGAGAATGATGAAGATATTGCTTCAGCAACAAACTGGAGTAATGTTATTAATAAATATCTGAAAAAGTACTTGGTGAAGAATGTGATAATTTTGGCAACACTAAGTATGAGGTGGACTTTCTTGGCTGCCAAGTGGAGGCTACATGATTTGTTTCTGTCTAGTCTACCTTCTCTGATATAGTTTATTCTATGTTATAAGATGTTGAAATGCTAAGTGATCATTAATTAAATAAATATGTACTAAGGATACAAGTATGCTGTGTCGTGCCGACTACTGCGGGAGAGCAGAAAGTAATCGACACTTGGGATTTAACTAGTCTCGACGGAGCGTGGC
>CAJVPI010000271.1:0-37528 GCA_910592345.1 Paraglomus brasilianum
GCACAATATAATCTTGGTTATTGCTATAAAAATGGAATTGGAGTAGAGAAAGATGTTGAAAAGGCAGTTGAATTATACCAACAAGCAGCTGAACAAGGGCATGCTGATGCACAATTTAATCTTGGTATATGTTATCAGTATGGAACTGGGGTAAAGAAAGATGTTGAAAAGGCAGTTGTATTATATCAAAAAGCAACTGAACAAGGACATGTTAATGCACGGGACTATTTCTATAAAATAGGAATGGATATGGAGTATTATGGTTGACTCTTTTATAGCAAACCTGTTATGAATGGCAAAATGATCGTTATCCACTGTGTTAGTAGAATTCATGTAGATCATTTTGCAATTCTAGTATTACGCTAAGTCCGATTTATTATTTAAAATTTATTGGATATAAAATACTGCGGTAGTTAGAAATTAGTTATAAAAACGACCTTTCTTCACAGCTGAAAATATTAAACCGTTTGGGTCAAAATGTTCTGGGTCAGAGCCAAAAGGTTCAATTAAATGAGTTTCTAACTCTTGTTCTCAAATAAAAATCTAATTGCCGATAAACGAAATCCAACCGTCCCTAATTGTAAATAACATTATTACCCTGCATAACGTCCCTGAAAATCGACGATCGACATCGATATATGGATTTAATGCATAACGAAACATTGTTAGACTTTTGTCACAAAACTTTGTTAGCTTATTGCAAGGATCTATTATTGAAACTGATTCATTCGAATAAAAGGACAATAAATGCAATTTATAAGTTATTTAAAAAGCTCTCGTAATAGTACATAAGAATAAAACCGTTTTAAAGTTTATTCATTATCATCATTATTATTGATCGTTAAACGCTAGGAAGATTTATGTAAATTATGACGAAGCGATACGTTTGCTGAAGACAACTTATATTCAGTACAACGGGGCAAAACTATTTGCTGAGAAGACTAACGTTCAAACAAGAGTTAGGGATGTTGCGTTAATATTATTACTTGTATCAAAAACAAGGCGAGTCTTTCCGTCGGCTCGTAACGTAGTGGTTTTGCTATGTGTTTCTTTGTGGCGAACATTCAATAGCTTTCTTAACCAACATGAAGAAGGCTAATACCGATGATGTCAAGTGAAAGAGAGTTAATGTTTATTATTATCTCTAGTGTGTATAAAGAAAACATATTACGGTCCGAGGCCTATGGTTGGATACAACAAAACGATTTATCATTCTCTGGAGTTTATCTCACTTAACATATCGAAATCACCAACCTCTGAGTATGGATGATGTCTCGCCTGGATACGACTCACGTTGGGTGAATGGGAATAAACTCGCTTGTAAGAACGACAGCGATATTTTTACGACTTATTGCTAAGCTATAGTAAGCCAAAATGCAATAATGTACAATCTTTTATTACGGGTTAAAGTTTTATTGACAAAAATAATAATATCGCGTGCTGTGTGCTGCGTAGCAAAGAAGAGAAATCATTAATGTAATCTTAAAAGCCTTTTTACTCATCTCACGATTTCTTTCCTTACTGTAATGTCAGATATGATAAGTTGGACAAATCGTCTTTCTACCAAGTATTAAATATTAACAACTACGACGACCACTCGGTAGGTTCGAATGTATACAAATATTCACCAACATTATTTCGAAGTTATCCTTTTTTGGTAGTTAATTGTCGGTGAAATGATTGTCGATGAAATAATACGGTTATCGTGACGACTCGTATACGTAACGGCTAATACAATTATGTCTAGTATAATCGTTAATCACACAAGCCCATCATGAAGCGATGCTGAGAAGAACCCTCAGGAATAGCCCATCGCGTTCACACTTGGCTATACAGAACTCTGGAACCGAATTTTCTATAATATTAAATCTGCTTATAGTAAACTTTATTAATAAATCTGTCTATAGCGTCTGTGAACTCATTTTCTAAGCCCAAATCGAAATTTCATATTGATATTCTGCTTTCTATTGTGAACTGTCACACAAACAATGTCAACACGTGATTAACAAAATTTTTTTGAAATTATAGCATAATCGCTACTATGAAATGCAAATAAGCGTGCAACATGATGACTCAGAGAGATATAATGCGCAGCTAGTTCCTTATATAGTAACAACGGCATCATAATTTGACTAGATGTTCAAAAAACCATGTAGAAACGGAGTAGATAAACAAACTGAAAAAAAGATTATGAAAATCGATTAGAAACATGTGGAGATATGGATTTTTGAAGTTCATGTTCGAAATAAGCGAACGCGATTTTGATCATGTTTTCACAAGTTTTCATGTTTCGAAACAAAATATGGTCCGGTGCAAAAATATCCGTACCTTGATTTAAAAGATTTTTATTTGCGTAATACTAAAACCACATGCAATGACCCAAATAAGCCCATTTTAACATGGTACAAAGATTACATATAGACATATTTTTTTTGCAAAATTCGCCGATTCCTCATGTCTAGTTCTCGTGTAAACCGAATGCCCGCACCACTAACAGCGAACGAAAATTGAACGTCTACAGATAGGTAAGCAAAATAAAAACATAACATTACGCAAGCGAGTTGGTCTGGTTTTGGGGGTTGCGTAGAGTACGGTTGGGGGATGTGTGTCTGATTGGAACCAGCGCAACGATGGCACATTTACACCACATCAAAATCTTGGACGATTTAAGTCTCAACCAGGCGAAGACATCACATCACTTTTGCGAACTCACATTATGAACAGCAACAAGACAGGACAACAACTTTCTTACGACAATTTCTTTCCGAACATGGGTACGTACTTTCCAAGTGCCAACTTCTCCGAATACTACATGGTCATCAAGTTTTTTTTACGCCTCCTTACCATTGCGAGTTTCAGCCGATTGAGGGTAGTAAAAGGTGAGGTAGGCCCACATTTAAATCTCTTAGACGTTAGAAATAAGCTTTAAAAGCTTTTAAAGAAAAATCTTCACATCAAAGTAATTGTAGGATTATGGAAAAGAGCGCTCATAGGAGCGAAATAATATAAAAATCAGATGATAATGTAATTTTATTGGATGAGGAAACAGATGATGATGACAATCTTGACAATTTTAATAAAATTTTTATAGTATAATAAATCCGAATACCTATTGGTTTTTTAACTGTTTTTATTAAGATTATTGTGAGGTACGGATATTTTTGCACCGCACCGAACCATACCTAGTATTTTTTACAACACAATTTAACGAGTGCTACTAAGATCGACACTGTAAGACATTGTCATTCATCGGCAATTGTCCGAATTACATGGACTACAAAAAAGGAATCGTGTCAAACATTTCTTTGCGTGTATTACATTACGTTTAATTAAAAACCGCCCGGTAAGACGCAATTACGCTAAATGTTAAATTATGAAGGTAAAAGTTGTTAGTCGTAAAGTCGAATGTATTGGAAATTAATTTTACAAAATGAATAACTATGAATCAAATCTTGAAAGCTACTGTGTTTTTATAATATAGGCTACGCAGTAAGTATGGAAAAAACTTGAAGCATTTACAGTACCAATTATTTTTATTACGAGTATAAAGTAACAACGCAGCGTCTCTGCCGAACGCATGGTAGGATTGTTTCAAGCGGTGGAGTTTTCTACGACGTAGAAAAGCGATTATCAATCTGTAATATAAATGACACCAGCTAATTTTGCCAATTTGAAATTTAATATTTCAAGGCTTATTACAATACAGTAAAGTCAACGTGGCTTATGCAACTCTGGGTCTAGATTTCGAAGAACATTTGTGCTCGCTTGACTCTTGGTAGATTCTAACCCAATTGCAAATATTGGGAATTCTCGAGTGTGAAGTTACGAGAACGTCAGCGCAAAAAATGCATGCATCGCAAATAATAATAAGATCCCCGATCATACTAATAATGATACAGTACGTTGGCTAGTTATTTGTCCGAGACATTTACTGGGCAATCACTTCCGGAAGATTCACAAAAAAGGGGTAGTGAAGGCGTTCTTCTACAGAATGTTGTCATATACCATCGCATAAAGAAAACTAATCGTCAGCCTTCTCATTCATCACCAATAATTGTATGTCGTACGTGTGTAATTATATAGCGAACAAGAGGCTTTACAGTATAGACGGATGGCAAGATTACGTACATATCCATAAGATAAATGTGGGTTTATGATGACGTCTAATAGTAATACATAGTTTCGTCGGCTGGGTAGAAGCTAATAACTTTCTCTACTTGGCATATCTAATATTAACAATTACTCTTATGTTTGAACTGTATAATCTCGGCTGATTCTTCTAGAAGACAAGACCTTGAACAATCTAGTTATTTAGGATATGCAATACGTACAATTCTATACTCGGCGCATCTGTATTACGTTCTAAACTGTAAATTAATGGTTTAGTTTGCACAAATCGTTTGTTCAACATTATCGGACTAACTGCATTCGAGATACACACGATTTATACGATTTATATTTGGCATGTTGATGTCATCGGTACTGGGCTAATTTGGTTACGGCAATGTAGTACCCTTGGTACAGCCAATCACTGCCTGACCTGGTTGTAAAGCATTTATTTCGCTGGCTGTGTTGCTTTGTTTGAACACCACATTTATACTTTTTACTCTGTTAAATAGTACATAGACAAGTGCTATTTACATAACTGCACTCGTTGAAATACGCCCTTTTAACTAAATCCACTTACAATATTTCATTCCTTTTACGCATATAGATTCAGCATGCTGAATCTTATATGTCGGTTTCTTTTACTTATACTCGTTGTTATCGTTGGTACTGATGCTGTAGTGCGAACTATTAAAGTTGGCCCGGACTCTATACAAAAGGATTTTGATTTTGCTGTGGACGGGGATGTATTTAGCTTCGTATGGAGTGCTGATGTAAAAACTCCTGTGAGAGTGTATGAAGTTAACAATAACCAGTCTTGCGCGATAATGTCCAAAGGAAGTGAGTATGCCCAAAGAATCTTTAGAGAGTTGAGCCGAAATGATTTAAAAGCTCTTTGTCTGAAATTGCTAATAGTGGTTAATAATCGTCTTGATAGTAATGTGAATAATTCTTACTAACAATAAGTTTTTCAATAGTCGATAGCAAGTTTCATGTATATCCGAATACATATCAATATACTACCGACCCCGAACCAATTCGACTTACTGTGTATCCGTCACCTCCAATAATAGTAAGTATCGGTTTTAAAATCCATTGCAAGGATCATTGATTTCTCGTCGGCTCGTCCGTAGACCGATATGGTCTCGTCGTAATGCATCTTGTTAACTTGTCTATAATTGTTCTAGTATGATTTCTATCTTACAACTCAAGATGCACAAATATGCGATCAAGGGCCCGATTCACGTTTAGAAATCGAAGTGTATAAGCCAGAAGAGGCACCAACAAACACTGACATACCGTCGTCCCAACCAACTGATCCGTCCTCGGACATTATCTCAACTTCGGCTGCGAGCAACTCTCCAACGTCTGCAAGTAACACTGCCACAACATCCAATGCGACACCTCAACCAGCTTCAGCAGGCAGTACTAGCAACGAAGCTAGCTCTCACCCCATATCCATCCTGTTGATGTCGATCGTTACAGTAATTGGAGTATATTTGTCATTCATATGAATCTATTTTATTACTGTATTATGAAAGCTTAATCCTAATAATCCTAGTTAATATATCTATATACACAGATAAATATCTTTTACGGCAATCATGCTTATTTGTATCATACTGGTGATTAATAAACTAGTGCTGATCACCCGATCAAGCCATCGTCTATATAGAACAAGAATTATAGAACGTCATTTATTATATGTCGTTACAAGACTTTCAATATATTCTGGCAAAGGTGTCTCCGCGCTCAACATTAATAAGAACAAGTGATTTGAGGACTGATACGATTTCAAGCATCGATTGCAGATTATAGACGAGCATCGTACATATTAATATGGTGGAAAGATCAAGAGTATAGATACAAAATAAACCATGTTCTATAATTAGTATCTGCCAGTACTCCATCTTTATCATTTTACGAAACTTATTATTAAAAATTATCATTTGCCTAGTTGAGCCACGAAACAAAGAAAGCTACACAAAACAAATACACGTATTCAAATAGCTTGATCCAAAATAAGAATAGAAGGAAAAACGCATATTTATTGATTGAATGACCAATCGTAAAGAAATAAGCCCTTAAATTTGCTAAAAACGAGGTAGTAGAGTATTGCCAACTACTATCGCGAGGGACTTTATTCATGGCGCTAAGGCCAAGTTTAAGCTGTTGAGAATGGATCCCAATCAAATAAGTCGGTCGACTTATTGAGTGTATCTGTAATATTAATTAATATTATAATGTTAGCTCGTCAGCTGATTTTTTATTGGAATTTTAGCATAAGCTTCAAATATCCTAACCCAACCAGAACTGCTGCGCGTTCTGTTTAACACAAATGAAAGTAATAAGCAAGACGAAGAGCAAAGCTTTTCTTGCGACAACAATAATTATATTAAAGCCTAATATAAGACAGTGGCCTATAACAAGTTGCCCTATGAGTTAAAAGACCATTTGCAGCAAGTGATAATACAGTTAACTAATTTGTTTTCAAAATGTTGAATTAGCAAAAAATTAATTCTAACCAAATACGTTGCTTATAACAGAGGAAGTTACGCTAACTGAATCTAACTAATTAGCCGCGACAGTAAGGAAATTCAGAATAAATTATTTTAAAAAGTTATACACAGAATCTGTATTGATGATTAAATCCACACGTATATATGGATTATCAACTAAGTTACGCGCAGAACAAACAGAAATAAAACCAGCCTTTTGTTAAAAATTAAGCTGACAATCGGACGATTGACAAATTAAATCTGTTATATCCGTACTAGTACAGTCAAGTCTCCCTTAAGTGTACAGTGTATGGTGTTTTATTGCCTAATCTCGGGCATTAATGCTCTTTATATTCTGCTCGTTTAATACCTCTGCAAACACGCTTGAACTGTCCGTCAGACTATGGCATAGTTTATGATCTGCATTATGCCATGCCAATTACATCAAGATGTTGAGCAAATTATTTTCTAATGGCATTTGTACTAAAATAGGCCATTACTAACATTTGGTTATAAATTAAATTACAATGTATTAAACTTATTAACGAAATAAAATTTACCCATTGTATGTTGTAAACGGGAGGCAATCATTTCGTCGACAATCATTTCACCGACAAATCTTTACCAACATTATTTCAAAGTTATCCTTTTTTGGTAGTTAATTGTCGGTGAAATGTACTGTCGGTGAAATGATTGTCGATGAAATAATACGGACCCGTTGTAAACTATTTTGCTTATTATGTGATTGTTGAATAATATTGAGAATAATTCTCGCAGACATTGTAATAAATTAAACCTAATTGTTAGTGGCGATTATGATACTGTAAGTCTAAACTGAACGTGTTCTATACTTTATTATTATTATGCCTCCATTAACAAGTTTGGAGTAGCACGTCACTATTTAATAATATTACTTGACCCATAATACAAATTTCTCAATGCAGGCTTTCAAAAAAATTTTCGGTACAAGGTCGCACTTAAGGAAGCTGACTGCATTTCTTAAAATAGTGCAATGTTATAACTAACCTTTATTTATCAATCAAATTTTGTTGCTAAATAATAATAACAACTAGTGCTGAGAAAACCGTTTAACACTTTTAAAATTTGTTTCATAGTAAAAAGTCTTTAACTTCTAAAATAAATTTGATCAATTATGTATTAACTTGTTTCAAATAAACAAAGAGTACAATTTTATCAATTGGTATTAAAACATTTGGTATATAATTAGTTTACAATGTAATACTATTTTATATCACAACTCACAATAACTAGCTTTTATAACATTTACTACCGGTTGCGCATGCTCAAGTATAATGTTGTAAGTTTGTCGAATACACTAAACAGTTATGTTTCTAGCTCATGCACTGCATACAGAATGAAACACTGCTTAGGCTCCCCATTTGATATTATATGCAAAAAATCAGAGATCTTCCATTCCACATTGTTTATAGTTTGCGGGTGATAGTCAGAACATTAAATGACATCGCTATATAAATTTAGTATTTGATCAGACATCGTCAATTTACTAGTTAAACCGAAAAGCAAAAATATCTTTTGATCACAATGTCATCGTGCAACCGGTTCAGTTTAAAATAGTTTAAGAAACTCTTTTATAATATTTTAGTCAAGCCAATAACTCGTTTCTACACGTCGATCAGATTAAAATTCCGATATGAACCCCCCCCACTACCAATCGTGTAACTCTCAAAGTCTGGGGGATCTGATAAGATTACAAGGTCATCTGCATACTGCAATGCTGATCGCGCGTGAAATCTACATATCATGTGGTGTGACATTGCCGCTTTTGACAAAATCCAGGCGGAATACATGAGGTAAGGAATTACTGTACACAGACAGGTGCGTTTGTCGAGAATTTTTATAGATAACAAAAAAGCCGCCCTTTTTCAACTTCAATCTGACATGACAGATGCGCGTTATTTTCCGTCGGGCGGGGCCGAATGTTTCTTTATCCAAGAATATGCTAGAAACCACATGGTTAGATTGAGGTGGATAAGGTTATTATAATGATCAGATTTATTCTTCCGAGTCAATCTTTACCACGAATGTTTGCTATCGTAAAAAAAGAAAAGGCGCAAGATAAAGAATCTTCTTTGCAGGTTTATCGAGCCGGCGCTTGCAGAGTTCGTATAATCATGTGCCGAAGCTTCTCGGAACGTATATGTTGATCTGATAAGATTCATGTGAATAACATCCAAGACGATCTAATGCGTCCATATTCCTTCCCTCCAAGTTATTCTTCTTATTGGCGCAAGTCAGCCCACCAACTTGCTATTTAATCTCCCCTCTACTGGTGAGGTCTACGTCCTGAACAATCGTAGGTCTTATCCTAGTATCTCTTCTCACACACTAGTCTGGAACTAGTCTGTATAGAGTCTAACGACAAATTTTTCTTTCTTTGAAACCCATTCTTGTTTCTGACGTAATAAAACCCCCACTACTCGCTCTACGTGACCAATCTAGACAATATATTACTACTTTCCCAATACTATTTTTTTTCTTTTCATTGGTGCTTTATCCCAACATTCAATATCTCACTTAAATTAACTACTGAGAAAAGAAATGCCTCCATCGAAAGTCCAATCAGAAAAACAAACATTCTTAAAGGAATATGGCGATAGATATGGTTACAATGGAAGAATTGACCAGATTAGAGAAGAGGAGTATCCGCAATTAAAAAGTAGGATTTAATTTAAGGCTTTTCTTTGTAATACATTAATTTAAGCAAGCAACATTTAATTCTGATATTATACTCTGTCCCCATAAAAAGATGGTTTCTATCTAGATCATGCAGGAACGACAACATATCCTCAAAGCACTCTTGTAAACCTTAAAGCTGATCTCACCGATAACCTCTATGGCAACCCACACAGCAAGTCGCCAAGCTCCATGCTGGCAACAAAAAAGGTCGAAGCAGTTCGCAATCAAATTCTCAACTACTTTGATTGCACTCCCGGAGATTATCAAGTAGTGTTCACTCAAAATGCGACTGCTGCAATAAAACTGGTGGGAGAAATCTTTCCATGGCAGAGCGAAAGAAGCTGGTTTAAATATTTGAGAGAAAATCATACGAGCATTATTGGTTTGAGAGCACTTGCTAAGGAAGGTGGAGCTGATATCAGCGTGCTTTCCGAAGCAGAAGTCGAGTCCTTTATTGGGACTCATCGTCAGCTTAAAGAGCAAGATGATGGCGAGGTTATCTATAATCTTTTTGCGTATCCTGGTCAATGTAACTTTTCAGGAATGAAGTTCCCGATAAACTGGGCACAACGCATAAAAGAAAATCATAGTACAGAGACGTCAAAAGTATTGGTTTTGTTAGACGCTGCATCATATGTCACTTCATCGCAGCTGTCTTTAAGAGATACCAAATCGTCACCTGATTTCGTAAATTTAAGCTTTTACAAATTGTTTGGATATCCAACTGGGCTTGGTGCTTTACTGGTAAAGACTGAACTTACGCCGATTTTGAAAAAGCGGTATTTCGGAGGTGGGACAAGTAAGTATAATTTTGTTAAGTACGAGAATTTCATCATGCACACTCCACACCCACACCCACACACACACACGTCGGATAACTAACGTCTCTCCATATCGACATCTTGTATAGTTTCGGGACTTCTCTACGATGCAGATTATGCTCAATTTTGGCCATCTCTCTCAGAAACTTATGAAGATGGAACCATAAACTTTTTAAATATTATCGCACTTTCTCATGCGTTTGCTGCATTCCACAAACTTTATAATTCGATCAATTACGTCAACATGCACACATCCACGCTTATATCCTATCTTTATTCGCAGCTGTCTGTGATGAAGCATTATAACGGAGCGCCCATTTGCGAAATATTTAGTTCTAGAGATTTTCACAATCCGAAAATGCAAGGACCAATCTTGAATTTTAACTTTAAGAAGCCTGATGGGTCATGGGTAGGATACGCAGAAGTAGAAAAGTTAGCATGCGGCGATAATATACACTTGAGAGTGGGAGGTTTTTGCAATCCTGGTAGCGTTACCAAGTGGTTTAATATTACTCAGGACGAGATGATGATGGCTTTCAAGGTAAAAACTCGTTCTGGTGAAATTTATTCGATGGGGATGATATTCAATTCTGTGTTTTGCGTCAATTAATTTAAATAATTTTCATTTTTGCGGTTTTAATTTTATTTCTAGTCAGGGAAAGTGTGTGGGGATGATCGAGATATTATCAACAAGAAACCTACTGGATCAATCCGTGTCTCCTTAGGAGCAATGACAACGATTGATGATGTGTTAGCTTTCATTAATTTTGCAAAGGAACATTTTATTGAAGTAAATCCACCTGTCAATATCGAGAAGCGCAAGTCAGGGTCGTTTGTTCGTCAATCGTGGAAAGGATTTACGGCTAATCCCCAGTTCCAAATTGTTCAACAAATGTCAATGTATGGTCAAGATTGGGTATTGATTGACGCATCGTCAGGAACTACCTTGAATCAAAGGCGGTAAGTTATTTTTTAATCATGTTATTGTTATTGTTATTGTTATCATTTTGTATGTTCGCTGACATCAAAACCAAATCAATAATCTCTCTGTCGCTTTCAAATCACACCTATTAGCAAAAGTGCATTCTTGCTGATTCCCCATAAAAACTTTGAAAGCTTAAAAGGACAGATTGAGTCTTCAGACAAAAGTCAAGAAATGGCGAAATTTTCGTCTTCGTCAGAATTTTCGAAACTTTCGTCTTCGTCAGAATCATCCAATCATGGGGCTCTCGAACAATATGCCAAAGGAGTAACTTCTAGTAGAAAATTAAAGACTCCGGTGGTGACAAGTAAAGTTTTCTTCGAGGACGCCACCCCCGAACATAATACATCATTTGTCGATAGCCTGGTCATGTTCTTTAGTTATATTTTCCTCTACATACAGAAATTTGTTACTATGGCAGCACCGAAAGCTTACCAGACTCTTAAGGATAATAGTTTTCTAGTAGGGCTTTCTTTCTCACTAGTCTTTTTTTATTTCGTCATTTAATTTAATAAACTTTTGTGATTTTGTTAAACTGAGCAACTTTGGTTTTAACAGAAAAAATAAAGTAAATGGTATTGATCACTAACTTAATCTCTTATGTTACAATTACTGACGTTTTTACGTGCGTATACGTAAATTACTCTGTACTACCGAATAAAACAAGACCAAAAGTCAACTGTATGCGAGCATCCTTAGAACTGTGAGAAGGAGGACTTTAATAAATTTGAAAATTTTCATTAAAATGCAAGCATCGAATATTGTTTGTCAACGTATAAATTCACTGTCTTTAAAGCTCAGAGAGAAGAACGTTAACATATGAAAGTATTTGATGCTTAAATTGTACCTTGGCTTAATTCTACTAATTATCGTCGATTAGGAGGATGAGAATTTAGGTCCTCAACAATAATTTGGAAAGCCTCAACGACAGACACCGCCTATCAAAGCTGATCTCAAGGGTCAGCTAATTAGTTGCTCTCAACTGTTATTATGGCAATGATTACGGGTAGTTTTATACGAAGACTTACTCTAACTCCAAACTACCAAATGCTGTTGAAAAGTTTCTTTGTTCTCGATAGAAAGTTTTATGACAGTTGTAAACATCATTAAACTTGAACGTGTCATTATTTTGTTATTTAGATAAGGAACAACCTCTTAATCGAACGTACAAATCATACCCAAATACCATCACTATGACGCCATGACAGAATACATAGAAATACAGTAAATAGCAAGTTTATTTATTTTCTAGAATACTTACACTATATTACGATTGTAATCATGTAGTTATTTATTTGTCGTTTTAGCTACAATACGGATGGCCCGCATTATGTTGTAAGTTAAGATATTCAAAATCCAGTAATTGGCAACTATGCCCTTAAATAGTTCCTTACTCCCGAGTTAATTCAGGCTATGAACAACTTTTTAGCGTAGAAGTTTATGCTTATTATTTTTCCAGAGATTAAAATCGTAGAAATAATCCCGATCATTTTAACCGTGTTTTATAAAATAGACTGTATTCACTCCTTTGAGTAGACAGTGAGTTATAGCTTTTGACTGTGGTCAGGCTTAATATCAAGTTTAATTAGACCTGATTTGTCACTGGTTTACATTAATATTAATATTAATACCTAGTTTAAGCAACTGAATATGTATTAGTATTGCGTACATTTATTTACACAGTATAAATGTAAACATTACTTAAAATTGTTGCATAGTACGTTACATTTTATATGTGACCATGACTTTTTAACACCTTACATAAAGACACATAATACAGCTAATTGTACATATGACCGTATGTGTTGTTCTGGTTGCCGGGAATGCAGAGTAACTTTGGACTAAAGTTGCCATAAAAGTTATGATGTAAATATATATTACCAACAAAAAAAATCCATTCTTCTCTCCCTCGAAATTAAAATTTGACCTGTTGAAAAAAGACAAGTCTTTTCAGGTCTTTGCTCCGCATAGAGAATCTTTAAGAAGGGCGTGCCGTTTATCGGTCATTTTGTTTAAATTACCACCTGGTGAACTATGAATTAAAAATAAACCTACCAAATAAACGATTTCCTAATTCACATGAATGCGTATTAACTGTTATAACATGTGAACGGATAGAAACCAAATTCACTCTCGTTCAATCGTCTAGCTTACCAATCGGAACCGAACTTTTGCAAGCGTATTTATTTGCTGACATTACTAAACTAATAAGTCTATATCATGTACACTACCATTTCAATCGTAGACGTCGCTCGAGAATCGCCACGCCCGAAGATAAAAAGTATGGTAAAAAAAGACCTCGCAAAAATGTGTGATTCTACTAAATCGAAAATTCACATGATATCATCATATGATAACATGACATCTACAAAGTCTTGCGGGCGGTCATATTCCGCATTTGGTTGCACATACTATATTTGGGTTCGCCGATTTTCGGATCTGCGCGATTTGACATTAGTTTGGGCGATCTTTCATAAATTAAGATTGCCAAATTTTCTATCGATTAATTAACGAAACATATGAAAATGCTACTTTTTTTGAGCATCCATTAAACTTCCATGGTTCAAAGAATGGCTTGTAGGGCCATAATACTTCATTAAAAGTTAAACAGTGATACGAGAAGGCAAAGTACGACTAAATGGATATGTATTTAATTACTAAGCGATCGACAAAAAACTGTCGGTTTGGTGACTGCATGCTCTGAAAACCAAATATAAATGCGTGGAGATATGCAACAGATGCAAAACATTGATAAACTCACCAGCTCCAAACAATAGATTAATCAGTGATACAACAATTAAGGCTTGATCATAGCAGATAAGAGAGAGCATTTTAATAGAGACACTTTATTTCTAAACACAGAAAGCAACTGATTGAAGATGTCAATATTGAAGAAAAGACCAAAAACGGACGAGGAGTTAGAACTTGAAAAAACCACATATAACAATGAATTTACTAAACAAATTCAAATCGAAATTATAGACACGAATGGTAAATAAATGAAGTTTGCCCGGACTTGTATTGAACATTTGATTTATTAGATGAATTTTCATCCCAGATACCCTAGAAAATGTTCATATTGATGAAGATTCCGTATCGGTCGCTTGGTCCGGGCTCACGTACACAATTACGAATAAAAAGACTAAGCAAAAGGAAAATATTATCCAAAATTGTAGTGGTGTTGTTAAGCCTGGAGAGATTATGGCGAGTAAGTGATGAACCAAAAAGACTATTATTATTCACAAATCATGCGGTTTATGTACTCACAGCAATTCATATGTAATTAGTCATGGGTCCCTCGGGAGCAGGCAAAAGTACTCTATTGGATGTTCTGGCCGGGAGAAAGGATCCTAAAAATGTTACCGGAACGATTTATTTGAACGGGAAAAGTGGCCAGAATGTAAAATTCGTATCGACTTATGTAATGCAGGATGATGCTTTAATGGGTAAGTTTAATCACATGACTTTAATGCCGAGAGGTAACTTTGTAAACAATTCACTGAAACTTTTTTATCCCTTTCCCCTTTCCCTCACAAATATCCATGATCGTTAACAGGTTCATTAACAGTCCGTGAGAATATTCAATTTGCCGCAGACCTCTGCTTCCCAGAGACAGTCTCACTTGCTGAACGTCACCAAAAGGTCACAGAAATTATCAAAGAATTCGGTCTAGAACGTGTAGCTGATCACAAAGTAGGCAATATTATCATCCGGGGTATCTCCGGTGGTGAAAAACGCCGCACTGTAATCGCCTCGCAAGTTGTCACCCATCCCAAAATAATTTTCCTCGACGAGCCCACGACTGGCCTAGACTCGGCTGCTGCATACAATGTCATGAAGGCCATCATAACCACGGCTAAAACGCATCACTTGACTGTAATCGCTAGCATTCATCAACCGAGTTCAGAAGTGTTTGCTTTATTCGATAAATTGTATTTGATATCACGTGGACAAACTGTATACCATGGACCTCGTAAGGCGGCGTTGGAATATTTCAAAAACCTCGGACATGAGTGTCCCGAACATGCAAATCCTGCCGATTTCTATTTATCGCGGATCAATATCGACTTTATGTCTGACAGAGCGACCGGAGAACAGCACATTGAGAAATTCATCACGAGTTATGAATCATCTTCTGCTAAACGTCTAGCAAAGACAGAAGTCGACGCCGTACTGGCCGCAGCCGAGAAAGACGCAACAAACGATCTATCAGTTGATGTGCCACAAGGATACAACCGATATGCCAGAGGATTCTTTGTCCAGACTTACTTTATTACAAAACGCACGTTTACCAATGCTTACAGAAACATCCTTTTATACTGGATTCGCGTAGCAATGTATGTCTGTTTGGCACTGTTGATGGGCACGGTATGGTGGAATGTGGGATTCGAGCAGAAGAATGTACAAGATAGATTCGCGGCCCATTTCTTTTCGGTTGCATTTCTTGTATTCATGAGTGTCGCCGGTATTCCTGGATTTCTCGAAGAGCGAGTAGTATTTCGCCGTGAGAGAGCCGATGGATTCTATTCGGTCGGTCCATACGCATTGGCCAATTTCGTTGTGTCAGTTCCGTTTGTGTTTATCATCGCCTTTACATTCACTGCAGTTGCGTATCCAATGATTGGACTGCATGCGGGATTCGGGCATTTTATGTGGTTCCTTACATATCTATACCTTGCGTTGATGGTTGCCGAGTCGATGGTTGTTTTCGTGGCTGCAGTCATCCCGATATTCGTAGCAGCATTGACCATTGTTGCTTTCCTAAATGGATTCTTTATGGTCGTGCAGGGATTTTTCGTCAGAAGAGATTCTATCCCTCATGCATGGAAATGGGCTCATTACATCGATTATCAAAAGTACGCCTTTGAAGGTATAGTCAAAAGTGATTTTCTTGGATTGACGTTCGATTGCGTCAAGAATGCGGCCACCGAGAAGTGTAACTGTATGTATGGAGATACCAGTGGGAATTCATGTGACTTCACCGGTCAGGATGTGTTGAATAGCTTTGGATATACAGAGATAAAATTACCGGCATGGGCGGTAAGTATATTGTGCGAATATGGATGAGGCGACTAAGTACACACTAAACTGATTAAGCCTACGACATGTACTTGATGTTTCTTCCATGACATGATTGCTGACAATCTTCTTTTTTTCTCATCTTGTAGATGGCTTTGGTTGGATTGACTATAATATTCCGTGTTGGATTCTACGTCGCCCTGCGTCTACGGAAGAGCAGAACTTAGAATCGACCTTAGTTATCGAGTTATTTATTATATTTATTTTAATAGTAATCAGTACAGATAATTATGTTAATTAATAAAAGATGAAAAATATTATGTAATATAGGGCATGCTGCAACTGGCGACCGTGTGTCCCACTGCTCCGTTTACGTAACGAAAGAGTGTCAAGTCATTATGATTCGTAAACAAACTTACATGTCGCGTCCACTCTGCCTCACCGAAACGCCTAACTTTAAAACTGCAATCTTGCAAGGAAACAGGTGGCGTTTTTTTCTGAAGAACTACCTTAATAAATACCCTTACCTATGCGCGTCAGTGAGTGGGAAACAAAATGAGTAGTAAATACCTTATTTGTTATGCGATCAAACAACATTCATTTTGCAGCATTTTTCTCAGTTAAATTCGCTCAAAGGAAGCAGCAAGCTGATGTATGTTTATACTCTATGCATTATGATCCGGACGCAGGCACACACATAACTTTTACCTGCTTTGACTGCTTGCTTCTCTACATGTGTGCAATGAATTAACCTTAACAAATTTTTTGAAATAAAAAATAATTCAAGTTACTAAAATATGTAAAATGCATGCTAATGTAATTTTTTTATAGAAGTTGCCATCAGTGCAACTTTTTCAAGTTTACAGTATAAATCAATTGCAGATTTGAGTATGTTAGAGCTTCGGAATTTTAACAACCATATAGTGTGTTCTCTATTAAACAAGACAATCCACATGTGTGAAAATAGACTTGGCTTCAAGATATTACACGATTTATGTCTTCATTGGCCTGCACAGAGCCCAGCATTAATTAGACGTTCACATTGTGTTGTCATAGTAACTCTTTCATTTTATCCAACATTGCCTGTATTAACCGTAATATATTATATTAACTGCATGCTTACACAAGATCTAGCCATATCTAACATCCGATCGACATGCATGTGCCATACTTGTACTTGATCAATATTTTCCGCGAAAAACGATCCTCGCATCAATGGAACCCGCCAGTTACGAACAGCAATGGCTCCCTGAAGAGAGAAGAGCGCCCGCTAGCTCGGTAAGACCTCGTGGCAGTAGCATCGATGCACATGGTCCGACTAAAGGATCTCCGAACATAGAAAGTGGTTCAACGTCTACGCCAAGAAAAAGCATGAAAGAAATGACTAAAGCAGAAAGAAGAGCACTTCAAGAGAAACAAAGAGCGGAAAAGGCGGCTAAAGCTGCTGCTTCAGCGACTACATCAGCAAACAAAAAAGGTGGATCATCCGATGCAACGGGACAGGATTCCTCCCCATTGACAAAGGCAAAGCCCAGAGACAAAGAGAATAAAGGAAAATCATCAATCGCCAAACTTGATAATAATGATTTCGGTTCCTCAAGTGGTTCTAAGCAAGTAGCCCTTCTTGCTCATCTTGCTCATCCCACTCGACCATCGACTTCACCTCCCACAATCGCCGATATACATCCAGCCGTTCTGACACTTGGTTTGCTCTTTTCAGAACACAAGATCACTGGATCCAATGCAAGATGTGTAGCTACTTTGAGTGCATTCAAGAAAGTAATACAAGAATATCGCACACCAGAGGGTACTACATTGAGTAGGCATTTGCAGACTGTGTTGAATTCGCAGATTCAATATCTTGTTGATTGCCGGAATATGAGTGTCAGTATGGGGACTGCTATTAGATATTTGAAAATGGAGATTAGTACAGTTGACATAGATCTCAGTGATGAAGAGGTAAGCCGATAAATAGTTGACAATTATTACTAATTGATTACACGTATGTCGTTTTAAGCTTTAATTCGTCTTCGATGTCTAGGCAAAAATGCTGCTCTGTCAGAAGATTGATAACTTTATACGAGAACGTATAACAATTGCAGATAAGGCCATAATAGCCTACGGGTTGCAGAAAATACATAACGGAGATATTATATTAACATACGCAAAGTAACTGATGCTTATTGTATACTGGTTGGTTCAAATTGTAAATTGTGGGCAATTTGTCACTAGAAATATTATTTGTCCTTGTTTAGGTCATCCGTAGTAGAGGCTCTGATATTGGAGGCACATAAAATGGGAATTCAATTCAGTGTTGTTATTCTGGACTCGAGGCCAAAATTTGAAGGTATGGAAAGTGACAATCTGTCAGCGGGCTTTGTATAATCGTCTACCCCTAACTCACATATCCGTCTCACCATAATTATTAGGCAAAAATCTTTTAAAAAATCTTGTTACAGCCGGAATAAAATGCACATACTGTTTGCTTCATTCCTGCGGTTTTGCATTCAGACATGTTTCCAAAGTCTTCCTTGGTTGCCACGCAGTATTATCCAATGGTGCTCTTTACTCGAGAGTAGGGACTGCCATGGTTGCAATGATGGCTAAAGATCTCAATATACCTGTAATTGTATGTTGTGAGACGTATAAATTTACTGACAGAGTACAGCTGGATTCTTTTGTATGGAACGAGGAAGGTAAACTATCTTATGTCAACTAATTATCGATTGGATTTTCTCTAGCCTTTATATGAAGCATCAACTTCCATTTTCTAGGTGATCCATCAGAACTGGTGAATATATCAGCCAATCCAATACCTAAACCCGGCCCACTCTCTTCCTGGCTTGGACAACCCGATCTTAAGCTATTGAACATTCTTTATGATGTAACACCTTCAAAGTATATTACAATGGTTATTACAGAAGTTGGTATGATTCCATGTACAAGTGTACCAGTCGTATTACGCGAATACAAGTAAGTATAATACGTTTTATTTAAAACGAAATATTGACAATAACTAATAAATCTCTGATGAATATCTAGGGCTATGATTCAATTATAGCATAATATTTGAGGAAATGCCTCGTTATACCACTTTATTACCAGCCACATAGACTGATTTCATATTCTCAACTCCACCTAAATTAATAAATTTTTCAAAAAGACTTTCTGCTGTGTCATCACTCCAAACTTCCATCCCACCGATGCCGTTTCCATTATCATCTGCACAGTGTACTACTATTGCGTCAAATGCTTTACCCACTTCAATAGCACCCACAACATGGTCAATATTAAGGACTTGGGCACCACCCATCGTAGCGAGATAAAAGGCATCCTTATAGCTGATTTCATCAGTTTCATCACTCTCCTTGTTGGCTGTTCCAATGGTTCGCTTCCGCTGTGACACAAGTATCTTTGAAGATATGACTGCGTGTCTCATGTTCTCCAGTATCGAAACGGAATACCCACCCGCAATATCACTACCTAACCCAACCTTAATGCCGCTACGAAGTAAATGTCGAGTGCGAAGAATTCCGTCAGCAAAAAAGTAGTTGGAAAGTGGACAATGTGCAATACCTGTACCATGGTCACGCAAGATTTTGATGTCACCATCTGATAAGTGTATTGAGTGTGCCATTATTGTCTTGCAAGTCAAGAGTCCATTCTATATAAAACGCGATTGTTAAACACTACCTTACGGCTTTGCCATGCGTGGAAGCAACAAATCCCGTACCTCGGCGAATATCTCTGGATCAGCTTTACCATACAGCTGATGCACGTACTCTATCTCATCCAATGCCTCTGACATGTGACTTTGAATAGGGACATCATATTTCTTAGCAATGGCGGCTAAGCTCTTTAACAGTTGAGGAGAACAGGTAGGTAAAAAGCGTGGTGTAATGACTGGTGTAACTAGAGCCGCGCGAGCATCACCAGATGTCTCAAGAACTGCCTTCACGAATTCATCTGCAGCGCTAATAGCTTCGTTGGTGTCCTCGACATAATACTTGGGTGAATTCTGATCCATACTAACTTTACCAACAAACGCTCTCATGCCGGCTTCCCGTATAAGACTTACAAAATTTAGAGTAGGGTAGAGGTGGATAGTGGCAAAAAAGCATGCGGTAGTGGTTCCATTGCTCAAACAGCGCTTAATAAGACGACTGTATGTCTTGGTAGCAAAATCTGCGTCGTCTAAAAATCGACGTTCTGTAGGAAATGCGTACTTGTTGAGCCAATTCATTAATGGTACGTCCGTACCAGTACCAGCATATCTGTATTGCGGAGAATGTATATGGCAGTCAATAAATCCTGGGATAATAAATGCGTATTTTGGTAGCCGAACGATTGACTCGGGTGTAAAGCATGTGACAGTTCGTTCGTAGTCTGGTGAATCGAGAGCTGTTATTGAAGTGATGTTACCGGATTCATTGACAGCTGTCGAAAATAGCACGATAAATATATAAGATCAAGACAGACGACAAATGTAACTAGAAGTTAACTTGATACAACCCACTGCAACGTTCTCAAGGATTTCTATCTCGCCCAATGCACGTGAGTTAACAACTGTTCCGATGAATAGCTTAGCTGTCATATTGAAAATACAGTATCGTAGATGTTACACTGTTACACTAGACGTTTAAATTATATGCAGACAAAGTGAACATTCTATTATGTGACATAAACAAGAGGCTGAAAGTTAACTAATTCGATAATGACATTTTCGATTACAAATTTATGTAAATTACAGTTTTAAATTAATATCATGCCAAAATATAGCTTTATTGAATAAACTTCTACCTGAATTACATGCCTAATATAGGATTATGTCTATATAAAAATACACCACGACGTTCACGCGCGGAATATTAGAGGAACGTCGCGCGGAGCGTCCTCATAGCCGTGGAAGATGGAACCTCATTCTGCTCTACAACGAATGAAGAGGAATCAACAGACCTTGCCAGCTTTCTGGCCATCGGTATTTCTTTGCGGTCCTCGAGGCATTTCTTGAGGAAATACGACTCTTTTGTGAAGGAAAAGGTAAAGTTCCTTTCATTATGGCGGTGTTGATAGAAAGCGGGGAAGCTCCATTCTTATCAAAGTAGTGTATTTGGCCATTATCTCAGAAAAGAAATTTAGTAACGCGAGTTGGAGTGTGAGCGATTAAAATCTAGATCCAATCATTTTCATATATGAGAAATTCTAATTATAATGGTTCTACCGAATATGAAAAAGTAATGCGCTTCTTAAAACTGGTTGTTCAAAAAAGATCCCGGGAGAAAAATTTTCCGAGTTACATGAACTCTCTCTGGATCCGAACAAGACATACTTTTAATAGTCCAGTTGAAAGCAATGAATGGTGGAAAAATAACTACCAGCTGATGTCTTAAAAAAACAACACGTACTAATAAAAGAACTTTTATGATTGAGATTGCAATACGTCTCTTTGCCAGGAAACATGTTAGGAATTGGCCGCACTCATTTGAAAATGTCAGAAATCACCTAGCGACGAATGGTATAAACCGCGCGGTCATGGTAACATAGAACAAATGCCACGATGGAAGATCAAGATAAAAATGTTGCTACAGCCGTGAAGGATCGTCAACCGAATTACTCAAAATCGCTTACACTTTTGCCAGCAGAAACGAGTTACAAATCCGTCTATCGTGATTTTATTGCAGGTCTCGAAAACAATAGCACGTTGAAATTATTAAAATATGATATTCCGCAAGTTATGACTTATTTGGGCACTTGATCTCATGTTTGGCATAACGAAGCATTAGCAGACGCGATAATTATATGAAAAGCGTAAAAATCCGCTTCGTCGAAGAGTTGAATAACGTGTGTTTAATATCAATTGTACATTATTGATTATCAAATATTAAATATTGAATAAACAGAATACTGCGATCCGTAATAAAATACATAAGTTCTCGTATATAAATTATTAAACATATTGAAATACTGATTCAAAGAGCGGCTGAAGAAATACTCACAAATAAACGAAAGATTAGTCGCCCTTTACACGTATTTCTCTCCTTGTTCGTAAACTATTAGTGACCGTTTACAATATTAAAGATTAATTGCTCTGACAGGAGATGACTCAGAACTAGCGCTCTAACGGTATGGTGTCCTATTTACTAGGACAACGTAGGTCAGAAGCTCAGCGTATTGAAAATAATATTTCAGCGGCGATATGGATAGGGAATATGTAGCCGCCTTCGACTTAATTGAAGACACGTTGCATGGCCGTGTTTAGAGTATTCCCCCCGGTCAAATTGAATACATGCTATTAAACGTAAGCTTTGAAAGAATTCTCCGTTAAATGATTTACGATAAAATATTACGTTGATTTGAACGTTCAACCAGTTCTGGACGATATCATCCATTCTCCGTTTCGGAAACGGTAGTTAGACATATAAAATAATAAGCAGTTGTAGTTTTCCGCTCTGAACATTGTCAGTGTCTAGTATCTTCAGCATATTTGATTCTATTTTTCTTAATTAAAATAGCTCTTTGAATTCCAATAAATCTGTAATTAATATAGTTGATATTTTCGTTCATTCCCTGGTGAGTTTATCGAATCGCTGGTTAAGTGATAAAATCGCTTTCTCGATCAGCGGTTAATAAGTTTGATCTTGCCCATCGGACTTATCGGAACTTAGGCATCAGGATTCTATTTAATTGCATGTTTAACGCGCGTTACTATTTATAAACTTTCCCCGTCGATAGATTTTCGTTAATAATCCCTAGAAAATCATAATCGTTGTTTGACTCGGAGGTTAAACAGAATCCAGAGAAGGCGTATACTAATACGATAGTCGGACAATAATCCGTGAGTATTGATAAATCTTATTCAAGTCACTAATTGTATAGAGGTTTAGCGATAGTAGGAACGAGCCTAAGAGTTTCGCGGGAAGACGACTAAATCCCAAGGAATTAAGGGGATATAAACGAGGTTACGTTCATAATGGATTACTATGGGATTGGGGAATTGGGATTGGGAAAAGGGAAATCCGTCTAGCATCAAAGCTGGGATATAACTGAGGTAGAACTGTATCTTTTTGCACCGGACCATAGACCGAATGACGGCTGCATAAGAGTCCAAGAGATTTACATCATAAATCGCGATTAGTCGTGAGATATTTGAGCCAAGTATTTGAATGCTAACAAGCAAAAAGAAATTAATGAAGTTTTGCGTCATTGTTTTGGCTTCGTGGCATAAATAGTTCCAAAGTATAGGAGGTAACAAAAAAAGAACAAATTTGCTATTATACAAGTGTCTCTTTCATTCAACGCGTTAAGAATGGTATCCTATTAATTAATATTATGTTGATATCTCAATATAACACACTCAACCATCGCGCGATGAACGCCAATATAATATGTACACCTGGCACTTATCCGGTGCCTTTTTATTAACCTCACACGGAAGCTTATTTTCAAATGTTATAATTCAAATAATACTACTAATACTACTATACATTATCATCGTAAGAAATCCAAAGGATTATATCTGCGTGAATTCCTCGAAGGTGCTGTGGGTAAAGGATATAAAAGTTAAACGTGTGAATATATTTTTGCTTATTCTTATAAGTCACAAATGCGCACAGCTTCAAAATACGTTTTTGATTATTATGCCATACCTTCTTCGTCTAAATTTGATTCATTCACTCCATCACCAGACGTCGTTCTTTGAGGCCTCACATTCCCCCTTACTACTGATTCATTCACTCCATCACCAGATGTCGCCCTTTGAGGCCTCACATTCCCCCTTACTACTGATTCATTCGCTTCATCGTCATGTATATATGTCATTGTGTAAGGCCTCACATTCCCCCTTACTACTGATTCATTCGCTTCATCGTCATGTATATATGTCATTGTGTAAGGCCTCACATTCCCCCTCACTACTGATTCATTCGCTTCATTGTTATGTATATTATATGCCATTGAGTGAGGTCTCATATTCCTCCCTGATACTGATCTATTCACTTCATCGCCAGATGTCATTGTTTGAGGCCTCATATCTTCCCATCCTACTGATCTATGTATATATATCATCTCTTGAGAATCTGCTGATTCGTTCACTGCATCACCATGTATAGATGGCACTGTTTGTGGTGTTGGTTCCCTTACTACTGAACTACTCGTTGGCATTGCCATAGGTGTCATCGTTCGAGGCGTCCGATATCTCGCTACTATTGATTCATTCACTGGACCACTAACAGGTAAAGGTGGCATCGGTTGAGGCGTCACATCTTCTTCTACTCTTATAGCGATTGTCTCAGGAGCTGGAGCCTTATAGCGACGACTATTCTTCCTACTACGTACGCTGGTTGCGCGACCGAGACGCTTAATCTTTGACTTGACTTTCAGTCGTTCTTTGAGTTGTTTATTCCACAGTTTGAAATAGACACCATTTTCTCTTTGCATAAGTTCGTCATGCGATCCTCGCTCTACTATCTCTCCGGCCTTCACCACAAGAATCTGATCAGCATGTACGATTGTCGAGAGTCGATGTGCTAAAAATCGAGATTGTAATTAAATTAGGAATATAGGTTGTAATATACAAATAAAATGCCACATTCAAAACATATATATCCGTGCATATGTATTCGCTTTCCCTTACCGATTATTAGTGTAGTTCTATTGACAGTCATCTGCTGTAGTGACTTCTGTATGTGTCTTTCTGTACTGGTATCGAGTGCCGATGTCGCTTCGTCGAGTAACACAATTTGAGGATTCTAGTGTAGAAGCACACAAACATTGATTATTATACAAGTTAAACTCGGTGTTTCATTTGATTCTTGTATAGATAATTACCTTTAACACTGTCCTAGCGATCGCCTAAAATAAAACACTCCTTATTAGCCTTGTATAGAAATAACACATGCTCCTATTCTTATAATCCAAAGCCTTACTCACCACACGCTGCTTCTCTCCTCCGCTCAGTCTTAACCCTCTCTCCCCTACTTTAGTATCGTAACCATCAGGGAATCCAAGAATCTTTTCGTGAATTTTAGCAGCAACAGCAGCAGCCGCCACTTCTTCGTCAGTTCCATCGATCCTACTATATCTTATATTATATTTAATAGTATTGTTGAACAAAACAGTATCCTAAAGAGGGAGTATGAGAAGGTAAATAGCAACAGTAGAGGAGTGAGTATATAATATAATATGGCAACTGCCCACTACCAGCATATAACACGATAAAATTACCTGAGGTACAACTCCAATTTGACCTCTCAGCTCTTGTTGTTTAACCTCTTTCACATCAATTCCATCTATCAGGATACAACCCTCTTGGATATCATAAAAGCGTAATAGTAGACGCAAGAGAGTTGACTACATCGAGAAAAAAAAAAAGACATGTAAATTGACTAGAATCAAATGACGTGCCTTGCACCAGAACATGATACCAGACAGTCTGTATGCACTCCAGTGCGTACTAATCACTCTGTAAGATGAGTTCTTATTGCTTACCTTGCCTCCTCCTGATGGTCCAACGATAGCAACGGTTTGTCCGCTTGGTACTCTAAACGACACATTTTTCAAGATCGGGTTTCTCTCATCATATGCAAAAGTAACATTTCGGAACTCTATTTCTCCCTTCTCCACATTCAACGGCGTAGGTTTAATCGGGTCCTTAACTTCCACCGGTTCATGCATTAAATCCAACATCTTTTCCATATCCACGAGATTTTTTTGAATCGATTTGTAGTAGGAGCCAAAATCGTTCAAGGGTTGGTATAGTTGGAGAATGTATGCAAGATACAATACAAAGTCACCGACGGTTTTCTGTCCTTGAGTAACTTGATAAGCACAAAGCAGGCCACCCACAAGAAGACCAGCTTGGATAATGACGTTTTGCACCAGAGTGAGGATATATATGGTTGCATTGGATATCTTGTCTGCATCCTGGTAGTCGTCGACTGCTTTTTGATATTCCTTGCCTAAAGATTAAAAATAGGAATGTGGCGATTAGTATGTATGGCAGGCGTATTGAAACGCACAGATCACTTGACAAGCTTTTATAATCGTTATTACTTACTCTCAAAGTCTTCCGCGGCATAATACTTAACGGTTTCATAATTTAAGAGCGTGTCGACTATTGCAAATGAGACGTTACTATGTATGGTTTTAACGAAAACCATCTTGTACTACCAACACACAAATCAACTAACCAGCCTTGGCTTCCATAAGATTTTCTAATACATTTGCCTTTCTTCGATACCCTGTCCTCCAGTCAGTCAGAATTATGGTAGCAGCTATGTATAGAGACATGGTAACAAATACAATTATGCCGAATAATTTATCAAAGGCAACCGTGAAATAGGCAACAGCGATTCCAATATCAACCAAAGTTGGAACGACTTGGAAAAGAACTGAAGATAGAATGGCCACGATCGACATTACACCGCGCTCTAATTGAAAAATGGTAACGCGTTAGTAAATGACGGATCAGGTCAGACAGCATAGTAAATAAAAAGCCACTTACTTTGTGCACGAAGAATTTCGCCGGTCTTACGATTAATATGGAATCTAAGCGAAAGCTCTAAGAGATGGTCAAACATGTCTACGGAAACTTTACGGGTAGTAAACTTGAAGAACATGAAACAATACGATTAAAAGGTTTGTATAGTTGAAGAAACACATCGCTGATGTAGTTGAAGAAACATTTACCTGCGCAATATCAATCCACAGATATGTCTGTATATTACTAAGTAACCCGACATTCCCTTGTAAAAATCTCAAACCGACGTATATCAAAATGTCTATCATAATAAGTTTCCAGTTATAATTTAATATTCCGTCAACATCAGCCGACACTGTTAAGTTATTTATCAGCCTTTTATTCCATATGGGCAAGAACACGTTGACTACTCTCCCCAACACAAGACATAATAAACAAATTAATATTATGAATTGTAATCTAAAATTTTTTGTTGGCCATAGAAATGGGATTAGGCGTCTAGTCTTTATAAAAAAGTTCGTAAAGCAGTTTCTCTTTTTTGCCATGTTGTCGAGCAATTTTCTTGTAAGGAGTTTAACGAAGCACCGCTATTTATAGAGGAATTTTACACAGACGGATAACAATGAAGATTTTACATACGCATGATATTATTATTGATCAAGCGTAATAGGAGAAGATCGCCAGGTAGGATTACAGCTGTTATGTACAATAGGGGTTCAATGCTAAATTATATTGACGCCAAATGGTTACAGTTCAAAACTGTGCATAGTGTAATGAGCTTTTATCATTGTTGTGTAATCATCCGTTTTGGTTTTTTGTTAACGCCTTATGCCTTTTCTGTTAGTGATCTCCAGAAAATTTTTTTTCAAGCATTTACAGAGTTCTAAATTTAGATCGATAATAGAGACATTGGGATATATCAATCTATTAATATCTTTAAGTTAACGTAGCGTCAACAAACTGTTACCGTAGTGCAAACCCACGTTATGTTACTTGTAGATTTTCTGCTCGTAATTTGCTATAATAATAAGCGCAGATTAATTTGTCGGTTACGGCTGTACTATACATACGACCAGTAAGTAATAATAATATAGGATTATACGGACGTTTATTATAAGAGCGGGTAATTTTCTGCTTCTAACTATAAACGGGATGTTGCAATTATGCGCCACAGAGTCTTTGTTGCCGATCAGTCCGTTCTAATTAGGGGAGCCTATGCTAATTATGGACACAGAGCACAGCTGATCTTTGGGCTAGTTCTATTTTTAGATCTTGCCCTTTATCGCTATTATTATTATCTTGCCCAAAATCGCCGTCGTCGATGTATACCATATGAAGTTATCTGTCAATGAGCAAACAAACCTAAACAAACGATAAATAAAAAATAACCCTGCCTTGCCCATTTTTTGAGCTAGACCCGTCATTAGTAAAATGCGGCCGAGCTGCATTCGTTTTGGACAGGGACTCACTTTATTAATTAGCCATATTAATCTATCAACGAACGTATATTGTCGTACACAATATAGCATGTGATGTACTTTTAATTCGTAGAATACATCCAAGATGATTTTTAAACGGCCGATTGCCAGGTATTGTGAGATATAGGGGTTTGTGATATGTATCGTGAGGTACTGTGAGGTGTCACAAGTAAGGGGCATTCGAAATTATCTATTAGTGATGTTAAACTTACTATATTAATTCAGTACACTTATTAACCAAATCTGAGATATCTAACAGTTCCCTCCAATCCTTCCATTGCCCGTTCGAACAATTCTCACCAACTTTTAAATATAAGGTTTAAGGAAAACCTTCAGGTAGCGTTTGTTGAAAGGAGACGAATCGATCAGATCAGACCCAACCATCAGGCCGGTCAGTTACACGGCATTTACCATTTATTCCGCACAGTAAAGGTTGAAACTATTAATAAGAATCTCGTCATGATAGTACCTCCCCATACTTTCAATTATCTTATGCTAGTACGAGTGGTTTATATCCATCTTTCATAATGAATTGTATGTAATATGTCATTTAGACAGGAACGGAGTGCAGAATCGTGCATATTTCTGGTCAACGCTTTTATAGTGAATCCGTTACTAACTTCCATGGGCGCACCGTTGATATGAACACTATGTCTATTTTACTACGTTGGGGCCTAACGCCATGTTGCTTTTTATCGTTGAACAAATTTTGTAATCTGCTACTGCAGCACGGCCCAAACAGAAGAGCCGATCCCTCCCCAAAGCAATTATTTTCCTGTTAGCTACAGTATCGCAACAACCTAGCAATAAATAACAGATGTTTATCGTTCTACTGATAATCGGCGTTTTCGAAGATTATAGTCAATGACTTTCGGGCACTTTTTTTCCGACAATTTATGCCGCTATATTGATATTCCGAATGTTGATGTATGCCGTACTACCTTACGAATGTCGGGGGGAAAGTGTCCGAATTTTTGAATAAGCCAAAGTCTTACAACATTGAATTTCGGTTTCAGGTTATCTCTACCGCTTCTGGGATGCCGTTCTGTCTGGTACTGTATCTATACGATGTCGAATTATAGTTGCCTGCCCTAATTGCGTCGAATTATAAATGCTAAGTTATTGATTTTAACAAGCTGTTGAATACCGTGTCAAATTTCATGGGCTGTATCCGTTTGGGTTTGCTGTGCCAGTCGAAAAAAAAGTTTGCAGTCCACCAAAACAATATGACAGTGTCTTATCAGAGGATATCATGATTTCTTTGGCCGGAAAGTACATTCATATAGAGCTGTATTTTTAAGTTTTTACGATTAGATGGATAGCTATTGTGTATGTGAAAGAAGTACAGAAGTATCTGCATTAGCGATCTTGTCACACATGATGCTATTTAAAGTATGGTTCACCAAAATGGTTCTAGAATTCTATACAATACTTTCGATGTGAAATGTGTAATTTATCTATCCGTATAACGCACAAAAGACGCAATTTCTATTGTCAATGGAATCCAATTAACAATCCCTGTTATATGTCTGTCCTCTCAATAGTAAGTCCCTCATTATCATATATGGAGTTTGCAATACGTAATTACATTATGTAACCATGCGAATTTTAATGCTCGTATTCGAGTCATACGTAATAAATGGTAAATTCAATACTTGATGACAAACCTATTACTATGGTAAATTAAATACTCGATTGATGAAAAATATGGTTACTTACGACTTGATTTGATAATGTTCATTGTCATCTCATCGAAATGGCAAGCCAAAAAACAGTTAGTATTTATTGTTAATAGCGTATTCAGCGTTTATAACTGAAAACCATTGCATATAAATTCCTTCCCAAACGTGTATAAAGATCTCTATTGTCTTTATCTTTCCAACACAGTCCTATTGCACTATACATATATGATTACAAATACAATGTCTAACTATTCTTCTTCATCGCGTTGTCTTTATCGGCAGTTTTAGCCGTATCATCTCTTTCCAACAACACCTTTGCGCCTTTGATCTTTTCTCCAAATGCCAAAACTATTCCTGATCAGTATATTGTCGTATTTAAAAATAATGTTACCGAGGATATCATCACGAAAACACTAATAGTAAACGAGGTTTTATGAATGATCTGATTTCTGGTATTAAGCTTACTTACACATGAATGGCTTTCGCGGATACGCTGGTAGATTCCAGAGCGATGACGTATGTATGCTGCATACGTGTGCAGAGAGTTTTGTGGCAAAGGATAAACAAACAAGTCCTGCATAATCTATTTTAATCACCAATCAATATATCAGATTATCATGTTAAATTCCACATGTGATTTCTTCAAACTATTTCCAGGTTGCATATGTCGAGAGAGACCTCCAAGTCCATACGACGGTAACAATGCAACATGGGGTCTGGCTCTCGTATCTCTCATGCACGATTGAATATGACTACTTCCATACAATATGTGTACGAACCAACTACCAAGCGTATGTAATCGACACTGGCATCAACATCAACCATACTGACTTTGGTGGTCGCGCTAAATGGGGAGTTACCATCCCAGTTGGTACACCCAACACAGACGACAACAGACACGAAACTCATGTTGCTGGTACAATTACGGGATCCAAGTACGGTGTTTCCAAGAGTGCTAAAGTCGTTGCTGTTAAGGTTTTGTCCATCCGGTTCTATTAGCGATATAATCAATGGTCTGTGAGAGAGGCCAGTCGAGCAGGAAAAGTATACAAGGGTTCAGTCATCAATACAAGTTTACTGTTACTAATTTGGTAAGTATTGTAAAGATTTTGTGCTACACATCACACGATATTCAAACTAATTCTTTTATTAGGGCCGTAATCATAGCTGCAGGTAATAGCATGACCGATGCTTGCAACGGATTACCTTCACGAGCAGCAAAAGCGATTGCTGTTGGCGCTACAACCATCGAGGATACGTGCTCTTGGTTCTCCAACTTTGGCTGTTGCGTCACTATCTGGGCTCCAGTAAGTAAAGAAATATTTAACATTCGAGAGATATTCAACAAAAGCGATTTAGAATTATTCTTTATTTGTTTGGGAGATTAATTTGTTGATAGGAGATTTAACTAGTACCAAAATTGTATTGCTTTAAGTTTGACCGTGTTCAAATATTGCACTGTTTCTACTTTATCCCGTTAATAGTTTGCTTTTCGCATAGTATTCATGATTCTATTTTGATTCTATGTAAATTGAAATAATAAAACAGCGTTTGTATATTACTATTACATGTCGACCGCTTATTATGCGAAATTTGTCTATTCAACGGCTTGAAAATGAATAACTACTATTTCTTTTACGGAAGAGAACTGAATTAGTGAGTAATCGGGCAATCTATTGGGAGTGATAAACTTGCAATCTTGTCACATAAAACAGATATTAAGATAACGAGTTGAGATCACTTTTTATAAATGAAAAGTACTAATAATAAATAACGTACGCATAAAATATTATGTTTACTTATAATAGATACAACTTTAAATAGTTTGGCTTTCTCCTCTACTATTACTGAAATGATCATTGCGCAACAACTACTGGACCAATCAATATATCAATATATAATCAATAGTAGATTTGTTGATAGGATATTTCCGTTAATAACTAACTCACATCTGCGCACTAATACTAACATTGTCTCTGGATCAAAAAGATCACTTTTGGTATTCATGTTCCTTCGCATGGAGTTCCTGGTGGATTCCATTCCTTCATCATAAATCTTGCTGATTTTGCAGCATTCTCTTTTCGACATTTCTTTTGATGAGATTCCAATAGGGTTAAATTCGGCCGTACGACATTAGGCAGAATTATTTTAGGTCGACCAACTTTTTCAAGTTGTTATAGACAGTCCATATTGAAACTTTGTGTCGCTTTGTGCTGAATGGACTCCTAGTTTCAAAAAAAGTAATACAGCCGCACCTGGCTATTTGCATACCGTATACACGTATTTGCATAATCTACTCATTGCATAATCCCTTATTGGGACCTGTTAGCTATTTGCGTGCATATGCATCAAAAATGATCTAACTCTAATAGGCTTTACATATGTATATTATTTTTCCATCAAAAAAAACTTCGAATGTATGTTGTTTCATGGACTCCAAATAAATTTTTTCATACTATTCTTCACGCTGGTTAGCTTTTTAATTCACGAGAACAGATTTGATACCATTGTTGATTGTTAATGTAACTATTTTCATCATGAATATAAGCAACAAATACGAATAACATTCGAGTGATACAGCATAACATCTATATTAAATATATAAGCACGTGAAAGCGTAAATATGCATATTTTTATAAAAGTTTACTGTCACAACAGATGCAAATAGACAGGTGCGACTGCATAGTTGATTTCAAGCTTGGTGCTCGTCATGTTGTTGAAATTTTGTACGCAATTAATTTGGTTGATTTTGAAAAAGTTATGCGCCTTTGAATTTTTTGCTAATAATTTCTGTAGCCGACTAATTACTGCCAAAATTATTAAAACATCGTCTTTGATACTTAACAACGAACAGATAAAGAATTTATCACACAGTACTTTAGTATCAGAGGATAAAGAACTCGCGCAATCTTCTGTCTTTGCAGTTTAATAGTCAACGCACTTACTTGTAATATATTAATAAATCACAATAGAACAGTTATTTTGTTAATATCACAAACCAATCAGATTCTTCTCTCTTTAACTGCACGCTTTCCTCCATCTGCAGGTTCGTCTGCCCATCAACTCTTGGCATTCATGTACGACAATATGAACAGATTTTTGAGGGTCTGTTGCTAATATTATGGGATATTCAGTAATTAAGGACTTGCGAATGTCTTCTTTGCGTTATAGGATAATAGCTGACAAATAGAAAATTCGATTATACGAGGGTATCACTAAAGTATGAAATCAAATATTAATACGCGTAAAAAAGAAAAAAAAAAATCTTTAGATGAGCATGAAGACTAAAAACTTGCGTGTTTGAGGTAGGTTACCTTTGATGGGAGAAGAAAATCAACAATCAAATAATTTGACGTTTTGACTGTCAAAACCATTACTTGTGCGCTAATAGCAGTTAGCTTTACCAGATTCTCCGAAAGTAAGGGAGGGAGCATAAAGCGATTTTGTATGTGGTTAAAAAGGGGGCTTGTTGGTAGAATGTTGGGGCATTTACAAAACGTAAGTAGACTCGTAAGAATGAGTCGTATAGACATATTGCCAGCAAGCAATCGTATTATCTATTCATATGACTTTTTTACTCTTCTGCTATAACATGATAACGTCATGGCACAGCTTCATAATAATGTTGTCAGTTCTGAGACAGGTCCCCAACTGAAGTACAACAATAATAAACGGTATTTTATCGTTATCATTATATGGATATCACACAATATTAATATCAACATAAGTTGTTCGATATTCCACATTCCAGTTACACCCTTAATTTGCTAAGAGACGTTTTTACCATTGCTATTATCTCTATAGATTTGCTCTGCATGTAGAATACTCGGATGTAGTCCTGTGTGGTGTATTTGTGGGCATAATAAAGAATTATCCGATGGATGGAACTGACTAGCAACTCGATATTTGGATGGATTCCATTTGATTGCGTTGATATTTGGGTATATATGCTACATAACAGTATAAGTATTGAGATTCCTATTGTAAGCGCCAGTAGTGCATTAAAGAGCTTAGAAAATGTACGATGATTTTGTTACAACAAGTGAACAGTAAGACAGTTAAACATGGAAGGAAAAGTAGTCAAATGAGACAATCAACCATAAATCAATATTTTAAAATAAACGTCCAAATTACTATTTTCCCTAAATGCACACTCCCTCTAAATGCACGCCATGGTCTGGTCCCAACGGCGAGCACTTAGAGGGGTTTATCAGTCGGTTTGATACTTTTGGAGTAGTGCATTAATAAAACATAATTTTGTTGTTATTGCTTGATTGAGAGGGTAGTGTATATCCAACTCTGCCATATAAACCAAAAGCTTGAAATAATAATTCAAGCGGTCGAATCCGAGAAAATCAAAGTCAAATCCAAATTTCATAAGCCGCTCAGTGAGCGACGCTACTTGTTAAACATTGAAAGTTTGTGGAAAGATTTAAAACTTCATTCGATACGAAATCAGACTTTTCATTTACCGAAGTGGCCACTCAAATCCACGAGTTACGCGAGGGAAAAGGCGTTGCCGCCTCAACTTTAAAAAACTTCTACCTGCGAAAAACGAACCCTCGAAAAACAACCGTCGAAGCAGTTCAAGAATGGGTCAAAAAGGAAAAGGAGAGAGAAGAGTATAGGGATACTCATCAAGGCTTTGGGTCTGAGTAATTTCGTTTTTTTTTTAAAAGATTAACATTTACAACAATCGATACACATATTTTGTCATATTGAGTGCATGGGAGGAAATCGCAAATTGTCCCAACTTTGATGAAAACAAGGTCTCCATTCATATCATTGTGCTGTCATATAGACTACAAATAACGAGTATAACGCTTGTTGATGGGGATTGTTGTTTTGATCTCAAAATGAAGCTTTACTTTTTACATACGATAGTGCAAATGTGAGTGAATTGGTCCTGATATTATATAATAGTAAAATACAAGCATATAAATTATCAATATACTGCAAATAGCATAATACTGTATGTCAGCGTTAGTATTAGTATGATTGGCAAGGATTTTGGGGTACAGATTATGTCGCGCAGCGCTGTCTTTCAGGCAACTATAGTTCTCTCATGTCTCCAAGAAGAATTAGATATAGCTTATGGTACGCCTTTAAAGACAACAGGGGTGTCTCCCAGCGAATACGTGTTGAAGAACTTTCCGATGATGAACCCAGTGTTTGTGACATTCAAGACGAAATCGTGAGAAAAGAAAAGTTGTCGTGTGCTGTGAGCACGATTATTCTTGAAGTAAAAGCTCCTGAAGGCGATCAATATAATTTGTTAAACGATGCTTTATTTCATGAACATGAAGAAAATTTCATCACGTTAAAAGACTTCTTTGCAATATCAAAAAGCAATCCGATAATAATAAGAGGTAACAACTTTGTGACTCGGGCGTTGGGACATAGAGTAGTGTGTACATAGGGTAGAGTTGACATAGTAATATGAATTCATCAGTGAATGCTCCTTTTTTGTTCATATGCTGTACAATTGATTATTCAACCGTGTTTGGGGACAAAAGCTGCTTTTGTGATATTGACTATGTTGCATCAACGAGTGTTGGCTATCTTTTTTTTTTACTGTATACTTGCTTCCGTTCTTTCTTGAATTATACCTCAAGGGCCAGTGTTAACTTCTGAACTCGAGCCATGCCAGGGTATGATTTCTTTATGGCACAACGCTCTTATATTTTCATTGCTTATTCATTTTAATTTTTTTTTGTTTAGCTTTCAATGTCACTGTGAAGCCCAAAAAGACACCATTTCTGTGGGTCACAAATATAAATGAGTGTTCCATTGACAAGCTTAAGAGAAAGATTACCATAACTTGGACTGACATTGAAGATGTCAATGAGGCCACATTGGCAAAGGACACGAAGGATTTAAGCAATTTTTCATTGCCGAATTCTTTAATGAAGATACCAAGGCAGAAGCTATGGAATTAGCTAGTAAGCGAACTTCAATTTTTGTAGACATGAAAAAAGCCATTATAACAGATGATTTGGATTTGCAGAGAATGTTAAAGGTTATGGTGACAGCTGGAACCCTAAGTTTTAATGTTTCCCTTGAGACATGTATGTATACTCAATAAGGGCATTGTTTCTTTATAAGAGCCCTCTGCTCATCACTATGTTATACTAACATTCTCTTCACATAGTGTCAAAGGCTTTCACTGATTTCAAATTCCAAGAAGTCTGTCACTTGTTTGGCATCTTTGAAGATGAAAATCCCTCTCTAAGTGCATTCCCAGTGTTTAATTGTGGTATGATTTCACTATTACTATTCAAGTCTATCAAACCTTTATGGTCTGAATTCAATATCTTGGGTATTGTACTTTTCAGATACAAGAACAATAGATTGGGATCAAGTAGCCAAACAACACCTAGTGCATCTGATCAATGATTTGAAGGTATACAACATTGTGAATCTTGTGTTTCTAATGTGAAGTTTGACTCACCATTTTGAATTGAATAATAGGCACTAAACGACATGACTGACCTTGACTTGACAAATGAGGCAACCCATTCCCTATACTAATACATCAGGTCCTTTCTTGTTGCTGCAGTTTGTTATTTCAAAGAAGATATCATTCTCAGGCCTCAAAAGAAACTTTGTGGAAGACATGGCCATGGACCTGTAGACTTTGCTCTTGAGTCTCATCACCAGGTGCAACAGTATGTGTTACTGAGATCAAAAGAGACGATCTCAAAAAAGGGATTGCTCAGAATGTGGTCCAGCTTGAAGCATGCTTGGTATGTGTAATGAATGTATGGGAATTTTTTGGGCCATGCTAACTTACTATTGGGAATAGCTTGGTCACAAGCACAAGTGGAATGAAGTGGATGAAGACACTGCTAGCCTTGAAGAAACATATGGGATTGTTACAGATGCTGAGAAGTGGTATTTTCTCCATTGCAAAGTGAGTGACAACAAAGGGGCTGAATTTGGGTTGTCAAAGCCCCCTATCACTGTTGATTGGTTTGGAACTGTGGAGAAATACAGGGCCAATGTAAAAATGGTGTTAGAGCATATCCTTTGGTTATTGTGCAAAATGGAGGAAGCAGAGGCTGACACAGGAATAGGTTGGATAAATGCTCCTAGATAATGATGAGCTGATTGATTTGTGCTTATCGATATTTTCTAGTGCTAGCATTCCTGCATTCCTAGAAAATTAATTTCTTAAATTAGCTCTGTCCTTTTTTTTCAAATCTTGATATTCATACCTTTCATATATCATAGTGTGTTGGAGGAAAAATAGCAGCTTGATAATATGTGTGATGATTTTTTTTTTGCCTTGATTTGCTCTGTGTTTTCAATAATATAATAAATGATATATAATGAGATAAATAAATGATGTTAGTATTAGTATATGCTATAACCACAAAATTGGAGCCTTAATGCCTAGATTTGGTATCAACACATACAGTCAAACCTCGGAAAACCGATACCGCTAAAAACCGATATCTCGCAAAACTGATACTTTTTTCAATTCATATATGATAAATCCCTCATAAAACGCAAACCCGGTAAACCGATATTTTTTTTGGCGATAGTCATAATAGATTGAGCCTCGATAAACCGTGACCTGATTCTTGCAATTTCATTAGTCAACCAATGAAATCGCAAAAATTTACATACAGTGTGTAACAAAAAAAACCGGATATTTTTTTATACGACGTAAACGCGTCTTACGCGTTTGTTTCTTGTCCGATTTGGGAGATTTAAAATGGAAAATAAACACGATAATCAGGG
>CAJVPI010000272.1:0-37508 GCA_910592345.1 Paraglomus brasilianum
GACATATGTCCATTTGGAATGGACACAAATTCCCATCTGACATATGTCCATTCCGAATGGACATATGTCTATTCCGAATGGACATAAATTCCAAATGGACATACAACAGTCACACCTTTATTTGCCATAAATTGAACCACCCTGAACAATCTAAAACATTATAGACTGGGTTTAAAATAATAGTCCCATGAATAACATTTGAAAATCGTAAGTTACTTGAAACGAGGGAAAAGCTATTAAAATACTCTTACAATTACGATAAGAGATTTATTAAGAATTCATGGGAAATAAAAAATTACTTGCAAAAATATTTGTTAACGCTATTTTGCATGGTCGAACTTGAATTTCGCAATTGCTTGGCAAGACTAAAAATTGTGAATTAATGGTTTATATTGGACATATCCTTGTTTAATTCTAAAGCCAAAAAAAAAAAGTCTTGCAACTGTTTACTGGATAAATAATATTACTAATTTACTTTGGCCTTCTCAACAACTCGATGCCCCGATCAAATTTGGAAATTATTACCTTAAATAGTAAGGGCATTGACTAAATTGGAAATTGTTTATTTTCACATGAACCTGACTTGTTCACACGCACGAATTCTATCTGCACCCAAAACCTAAATACAGTATTACTCTATTTAGAAAGGCTGTTGAGAACTGCCCTACTTGTACACGTTTCCAAATTTGATCGGGGCTTGAGAAGGCCCTTATTAACTCAATTCTCGACGTATTTTAAAAGGTAAAACTAGGATATAAATTTTTTGGGGCTTCGCCCCCGTATTGTATTGGATATTCAAATCCTAAGTAGTAGTGCAAATTCGTATTTATTATTCGATATGGACCATGAATAATAGTATTCGTTATTGTAAATTATTTATAGTAATAGAAGGAATGTTGTTTAATTTAATATAATTTATTATTCTTTGTTATAGTTTGGAATATCTAAATTAGTCGCTGCTAGGTCAGAAATTTTTTAGCTATATTAGATGAACGCAGTTCTCGCTTTACAGGTTGCTTTTATGTTTTCGAAGATTTAACGGCAGAATGTTGATGCGTTATCTGAATCAGTGACAGATCATTTTTGCTATTTTAGTAGAGATTGACCAATAACATTTTGTCATCTTCATTAGTCAAACATGCTACTTACGATTTATGATTTATTGGCATTTAAACAATTGTTTATACGTCTTTATATCATTGATGATTTTATTTGATGATTTAGAAAAAAGACGATATTACTGTAAGATATTTAGACCGACACCCAAATCCTATTGGGCGAGTATAGTAAGTAATGACCACTGCCAACCAATGAGACAGTATAGATAATGCTAATGTTGCCGAAACGTATGCCCATTTTTTTTTTCAGCAGGATCGTTGTATAGGGTCCAAATTAATTAGTGGAGCGGCTGCATCTAACTCATTGTTTTCCTTTAATCATTCTTACGAGGAGTGCCGGAATGTCTATGCAAATAACAATGGAATAGAGTTTGAGACTTTATCGTCACTTTGATCGGTTAATCAGCATTGAATGTCAGTGTACGATCTTGGTATTTGTCTGCCTTCAATATATCGTCGGCGGGATCACTGCGTACTTCACGTTAATGTATTATGCTCCTTCCTGCCAGTCTTTATTCTCCATTTCTTCGTTATTATCATAGTCGTAGAGAGGAAAGATTTGTATAAGTCGGATATTTTTATCATGTAGTCGTTGTTATCAGGAGAGAATTCAAATGCCACTGCATATTACATTCCTCTCCTTCACCATATCTTTGCATATGGATTGATTCTTGGAGGAAGTGTATATCTACGCACAAGTAAGCTTTTGGGTTCAACTATAGATGTTCTATGAGCATACTCACTTGTCAAAGCGAAACTTTTGATGTAATTTGGGATCTACGAAAATGTCTGGCTCAATTTGGCCGTACTTGGAGATGATAACTTCGAATGAAGAGTTATATTGATCGAGAAGATAGATGTAAATACAATGTCCATACATCAGACTACAAATACTTTAATGGCTATCATACATTATGCTCTTGTCCGGGTGGCGTGACTGTAACAAATTGTTCCGTGTTATTTTGTTCTAAAACCGTAAGGATGCCTTCTTGAAAAACTACGGGATTGTTCATAAGCGACCTAACGTCTATGATTAAAAAATTAGTTAATGTGATCGAAATATTTCAATCCATCATGAGGCTTGGCTCAAAAACGTTCGTATACACCATTAAATACATCATTAACTTCTCCTGGAGGACTATCTAGTAAGAATTTTGTGATTATTTCCAATGTCTTTTCGTCGCTCAGGAAAGCTATTATGCAAAATAAAAAGAGTGGTCAGCATGCTGTTAGTGGGCCGCTCTTGGTTCGACTGTGGATTGAAGGATGGTGGGTTGTCTTGAGAAGAAGCTCGAAACTGCATTGGATAACGGAGAGGTTGTGGAGTGGTGGTATTAGGTGATGTAGGCACGGAAGAAGAGGTGGGATAGAGTCGTCGTCTTTGTAATTGGTGCGAACTACGCCAAGAAAAATGCCGGTATTTTTTTCGTACAATCATTATCTATTATCACACAGAAAGTTTAAGTCATGTAGCTAAAACCTTTGTGATATGCTGCGTTGTAAGACGAATTTTTAGAGCATTAAGTGGTATAGTATATAAAATCCAGCGCGAAGATCTACACGATAAACGGGTATTTGAAAGTGCGAAAATTGAATAAGGAAGAGAACGACTTGACGAACGAATAAGCATCAAAAGAAGTTAGTTGCTATGCATAGTAATAGCGTTGGAAATGTACCTTATGCTAATAAGTTGAGACATTATGACTATGATTAATAATAGCTGGTAAATAGGAAGGAAAGTTTGAAAAAACTAACCTACACATGCTCCTGCAAGACGTTCTCCTAGCCATTACAGTATTTTATAGACATTTTGTTTCTTCTATTACGCGAAATACTGCTTTACTTTTTGAATGCTGTCATCTTGTTTCACTTACTAGACACACATATCATTGTGAATGTACCGCCAAGTAGTGCAATTGCTCTCGGAAACGACGATAACATGCAATCTTGCATCTGATCTCGTTATCGATAAAAACGCCATGTCAAACAAGGGAACGCAAAACAATCACAAATAATGTCTTATCATCAGTATCAATACGTTACACGTCAACATCTTGTAGTTGTTGTGTCTGAGTTCGGGGCCTGTCAACCCAGTCACTCAGTCCAGAACTGAGACAGGTCCCTGATTGAGGTACAACAATATCACGAATACGTTATTATAAGAATTGTTACAATTAAAAACTGTGGCCTACCGCATCGCATTCTTGATAAGTGTTACTGTAATACAAGTCTTTTAAAACATTGCTAATTTTAAATCGGTCATTTTCATCAACACCGTAAATAAAAAATTGTTTAGATTGCCTTGTTCTTACCATTTTTTGGACATTACAAACTATCTTTTATTATGGCAAAGGGTGTAGCTATACAATGCGTTTATCGAATTGTACGCTTATTGGCGAACGTTTATTTTATAAGACAATGAATAGATTGATGAGAAAAAGGTAACAAATAAACATAATTGAACACACGGCGTAGATCAATGTGTGTAAAATGTAAATGAACTGTTAAAAAGAGATTTTAATTGGTCGTTCAAACCAATCGTGATATGATAATCACTCCGTATTAGTTTGTGTAATATAAATACTACAGCATTACATAATGAGAGCAAGAAAACAGCAGTATGAAAATACCTAATATGGATAATCATTAAAATATTGTCACTTAAACTAGCCAAATTAAGCGATATCTGCAACTTGATCGCCTGCATATTTTCAATCAAGAACAGTGCTTATCGATTGTGCTTGCTTCTTAGTATAATCCAGACGCTTCACACACTATATCTGCTGTTAAATATTACGCTACTGGCTGGCGGACAAACACTCCGATTATTAGTCATTGCTTTCAGTTATAGATACACGTATTAAATAGTTCAAGGTTTAGGCATGACATTACAATATATTCGTTGGAAAGAACGACCGAGCACCCTCATCTGTGTCACTACTAACAAACACTGGCGTCCTGCACCAAAATTTTTTTGGTTGAATGCATACAAACTTGAATGAGGATCTTACTGCAGAACTGATATGCATTCAAGACAACTAATTCAAGACGAGCACAGTCCTTTTGATCGTCTAAACTTAAACCAAAAAAAAGTTCAGCCTTTCCATGCAGCACATCATGATTGCATTGTCTGAAAAGAAATAGTAATTGACTAGGTCAATGAATAAAGCCGTGCAACATATTTAACAGTTTCATATGACGTTTTTCGTCTGACGACAATTCAACAACACTTGCTGTGGAAGCCTAAAAATACACGTATCTAATTTTATCAGCTACATTGTTATCTCGACTTTTTTGGTCAAGTGTTACGCTTTATAGTAATTAAATTTTGTGTGCAATGTCTAAAGTAGCTACAGTTGATATCGGCTATAACGCTTGTCTTCATCGTATAGCTTCTTTGAATATACAAATGCAATATTGAAATAAATCATTTGCTTCAACTTTAACAGTATTACAACACAAACTCTGTCTTTTTTCAGTCGATGAAACTGCGTTTTGCATAGCGTTTGATCCAATAACACAATCAAATAAAGTGAATTATTCATTGTTTGCGCTGCACGTTTATTTTGACTTCTTTTTATTAGTCAATTAATTTTTAGACACTGTTGAAATAATCCTTGTCTTCCCTAAGCCTCAGAACAAGAAACTTCTTATTCTAGTTATATCGCGAATGCCAAGCATTGACTGTCTATTTTTAACTCTTGCTTACTCCGGTAGTTAAACTATTGTTTGATATTGTGTAACTTATTGTGTGCCTTCCTCGCTTTATTACTCGGAATACTGCTTTCCTTTTCGAATGATTACCTAGTGCAATCGCTCTCGGAACGACGATAACATACAATCTTATCTGATCCCGTTATCGGTAAAAAACGCCGCGTAAACAAGGAATCAGAGATGCATACACTTTTTATGGAGCAATTTGATAAGAGATTGCATATTTTCGTGCGTGGTATGTAATGAATCTTTCCGGTATCTTTGCAATTTGCTCCGATCACCGAAAATGTGATATGTTTTGATGTTCTGTTTTGGAAATCTTTGGGCTCGAGAATGAATTACCTAAAACAATGTGTAGGGGACGATATACATCTGATTGATCGATTACCAAAGCAGAGTCAGGTACTTGCAGGTACTGTACTCGAATCAATGAATGAGACAACACTAAAGGAAATGGCTATGAAAGACGTAAGATTACTTAATAAGATGTATTACATCGAATTGTTGTACAAATGTAAATGTCTATTTTTGGTTACGTTCGCTCGACGCTGATCTAAAGTCACGACAACATACATCGAAACAAAGCCTTTGATCTAATATGTAACAACTGACTTTTAAGCATTCTAATTTTTTTTTTTACAATAAACCTTTTTGAATTAGTGTGTCGGCATAATATAAAGTCAATTTGCAATGACATAATCTAAACTGACAGAGAACAAACACGCACAACAAACAAATACCGGTCGGTGCATGTTCTTAAATGCGTCGTTACCTTTTAGGAAAATTATATTGAGAATGAACTTGTTTACGAACGAGTTATCTAAACAAGGCAAGGACAACTAAAAATAAACAACGCGAATAAAAATAATCGACTCTGTGAGAAAGTAACAAAATTTTCATACTAAAATCAGGATGCCATTTTGATAATGTATTGTTGTCATGAGTTTCTCATTTCTTTTAACCGAGTATATGAGGTACCCTTTTTGGCAAAAACGTTAGTATGAGAATACTTCGTGTGCTATTTTTAGCCTGCCGAGTGGAAAGATCAAGAACACTTTCTAAAAAAAAAGTTGCAATGCTTTATATGGAAATTCTACGTGCGTCTATGACAATAAATGCCTGAGGTATTGGATATATACAATAGTAATATAGGAGCAATTCAGTTGCTCACAGCTATATAAACCATCCTTTCCGCCCTCCTTCATTCCTCATCAACGCAAATACGTTGTCTCGAATACAATCTGAAATAAGCATGACTGCCTATACTCAACTGTTGCTTGTAGCATTTATTGCTCTCTTCTTTATTCAATTCAACGAAGCATTGCCTGCATCCGACTCTGCCCTCGAAGAACGCTGGAAGGATCCATACTATTACTGTTGTTACTACTACTATAATGATAAGAGTGACAAACGGGGTCTTGAAAGAAGATGGGAAAACAAATGTGATGAATACAAACCAGACAAGAGAGGTTTAGCTGAACGAAATGATGAATTGGTTAAACGTTGGGGCAAGCCATCCTACTACTGCTGCTACTATTATTACGATGAAGACTCCAAGAAACGAGGATTGGAAGCACGCAGCTTGGAACAACGCTGGGATGATAATTGCAAAGTCAATAAGCCCGACAAGAGAAGCGAGAAACGTTGGGATGAATGTAAACCAGAAAAACGTGGTTTAGAAAAGAGGTGGGATCCGTACTGTTGTTGTTATGAATATGAATAAAGTAAGTAAAGTTTTCTTTCATTGTATTATACAATTAAATCAATAATAAGATTTCTAATCAACTTGACTCTGGTTTTTTTTTCATAGTTGAGCAACAGATTGTTGAGAAGTAACTCTTTGGTTACTATTTTGAGTCACATCATTTTTTAAATTAGGCCTTTTGAATTAAGTTATTTTATTCTGCAATTGCATGTTAACACTAGTGTAAATCAATAAATTATTGGGTATTTTTGCGTGCACGTTAACTAAATCGTACCTAAAATTGTTGAATGTAAATTTACCGAACAATGTGTGTACATGTCTTTCTTTACAAAGATAATTGAACAAAACAGTATTCGAATTGTTGTTATTGTCTGCAATATAAAAAGCCTTTAAGTTTGCCAGATTTGTTACAAAACATCGATTTGACTTGCACTTGCCCACGGTAATATTAATAAAGTCACCCCCGAAGCGGTGGTTACTATCTGGACAATGATTCTAGTTCACATAAACAATTTTCGTTGGTAGTATTTATTATCAAATGAATTTCGTTGACTAAACATGGACTTGTTATCTCTGCAATTCTCTCACGTGACATTTTTAAATTCAGAGAAAGCAATACATTTCGGTTTAAGTATACTGTAAGTATCATAATCAAGCTAATTAATTTCTAAACCCTAATCAACCATGTTATAGTGCTAATAACAACGAACATATTCATTTTGGTAATATAAATATCTTTTGTTCGACTGTAGTACTGAGATTTTATGGGGTCCGGTTCATTTCATCGACAATCATTTCACCGACAGTACGTTTCACCGACATAAATTTCATCGAAAACCAATGAACAATGTGTCATGTGAAGTGACTGTCGGTGAAGTGTACTGTCGATGAAATGATTGTCGATGAAATAAATGCCTCCCGATTTTGTTAGCATGTATTACCATTAACCGGCTTATAATGCAATGAATGCTATTTCGATATTATAAGGTTGTTCGGATAAACTAACTCATAATCATAGTAAGAGTCAGGGTCAAGAACGTTACGACATGCGGAAAGGGGTGAGAGTATGAACAGTGACTGCGATACTACGATACTAGCATACCCCTTCGCCAGTGATGTTGCATTATCAACAATCGCATTGATTATTGTTTGTGTCAACGTAATCAGACTATTTAAATCTCGTTGTAACGCGAGTCTTGCTAATTTTAAATTGACGTTCGGTTCTACCTTGGTCTTATCACCTGTCATCAACAATGTGAAATGTGATGACTTGTATGTGCTCAACACTCGATTCAACTATTTGCCATTCACGCATGCAAGAGCTAGTTCCTTTACTATAATAAAGACAGCTTGTACAATAATATTTTGTTATCTACAAAATCAGTAAAAGGCAAGCCGAGTGTTTGTGGATTGCATTCTTAGTGGCAAACGAAAATAATAGCTGACAGTAACAAATAAACAAAGACACCAAATGCAAGATAATCACAATGGAGAATGTGTACATGAAATGTGTTACGCAAAAAAAGTAAAAAAACAATAGTATGAAAATACCTAATATGGATGATCGTAACCAAATATTTGTACTGCGGCGGAAAATATGGAATATTACAGACAGTTACTATTTCGCATAATACACTAACGTATTTGACTGTGCTTATCGATTGTACAGTACATTAGCTCTGGTGAAAAACTCGTAGATTTAAGCAAGGCATAAACACATATTCGTTGTATGTGTCGGGACCAAAAACACTGGCGTACTGCTTTGGAGGCAAAACTGAACGGATATTCTTAGACAATTGAAAGGAGAACAAACACAAGCGCAATGCCCAAATCAAACCAAATATTTCTAATTGACTGCATGCGTTCAAACAATATGTGCTCAGCCTTTCTCGTCATTCGATTTTTAATTTTGGAATGTAGCCTACTATAATAGACATTAATCCTGATACAAAAATACAGAATGAGCGCTTCGTGATTGCATTGTCTGCAAATAAATAGTAAATAACCTGGTCATGAATGAAGCTGTACAACAAATTTAACAGGTTTTAGTTGACATTTTTAGCCTGACAACAATTTAATGACATTTCCTTGTGTAAACCTGAAAATGCGTATATCCTATTTTTATCACCCCCCATTGCACCTCTTACCTTTTTCGGCCAAAATCTATATTTAAAATTAATTAAGTGTTACGTTTTATAGTAGCCACTTTGACTAATTCGGGTCAAATTTGTAAAGTTCGAGACTAACTGCGGTTGGTATCAACGAGAACGTTTGTCTTTTACTGTATAATTTATTTGAGCAAGCTTGTCTTTTACTGTATAATTTATTGAGTAAGCTTGTCTTTTACTGTATAATTTATTTGAGTAAGCTTTCTTTTCGTCATTAATACGAGTTTGAGCGCAGTTATTGAAATTATTCGTTTCAACGATAACAGCAATATAACATAGACTCGGGTCGCCTTAAAAATACATTTACCGCTGCAAAAAAACTCTCTTTAATCCAGTGCACAGTTTATCAGTGCAACTGTTTATTCGTATCGCATTCGAGTCAATAACACATCTAATAATAAATAAACTCATCCGCCGTTCACTGCCGCACGCATTAATTTGACGGTTTTCTATTGGTCTGATTTAAATTTAGATAATGTTTGAGGAGTAACGCCCCGTCTTGTCTGTGTACGCGACCTTTTGTCTATATTGTCAATACATTTGTTCTACTAAACCTTCGCTGTCTATTTTTAACTCGTGTATATTCCGTAGTTTATAATACTGTTTGATATTGTGTGATATGTTGTGAGCTTTCCTCGTTCTCACTGCTATATAAAGGGGGGGATCCAAGCTCTTTTTCCACATTGCTCAGGCAACGAATTGACGACTTTACAAGAACAAGCTTACAGCAATCGATCCATCTTATAACGATACAATTTACTCTTGCGCTTATTCGAAAACGAAAACATGAACAAAATCGCCTGCTTGATCTTTCTCTTGGTTACCCTTCTCGCCGTGATCTCTAAGCCAGCTGCAGCTGCCGGACTCGAGAAAAGATGGGATAACTGCTGCCCTGTTGCTCTCTGTGTATTCAAAAAGGGTAGCAGTTTCGACCGACGCAAGACTAAACGTAATACAGACCTGTTTAATGGATTTATTCAATTCACGGAAACGTTCAACAACCAGTTATATATCAGCGGTTTCTTGGATGTTGAACACGTTCAGAAGGAGGTCGCGGCTGATGATCTTTCACCTCCATTTGATGTACATGTAAATAAATGCAACGACGTAAGCTTTGGTAATATCGAAACCGGCCTTGATTTGGACGATGTCGATGATATTTTCGATCTGCCATTCGTCAAAGTTGTTAGCAATAAGAAAGTTAGCGATGTTGTTGACCAATGCTGTATTGTAGCAAAGGACAAGGGCACAAGCAATCACAAAGTTTTGGGCGTTGCAAAGGTGAAGCAAGCCATAAAGTGTAACCCTAACAGCATTGTTTTAGGCAGCGACTTTAATTAAATTGAGCAATAGTAGATAGTCTTTTCTTTGTTGTGCTTAATATTATATTATTCAATAATTAGTAAAAGAGCTTTCTGCAACGATTAGGATGTGATATATTTTCATAACAATAAATGGTGTATACTTATTGTGCTCTGTGATTTGATAAACTAAATGGTCACTGTATATTGTTACTGCGTATTGTATGTATGGCAAAAGCTTTAGACGGTTAATTATCTAAACGCGCTTAAACTCTCACAATTAAGACATCTCGGAATTGTGTTATAGTGCTCATTCTTCAAGAGGGTTCAACTTCTTTATTTGTTGCTTCCTTTGCTCGACCAAATTTTCCAATTTACTTCAAACTTAATTATTGTTTAGAGTAAAGTTAGAGTTTTGTGATAAAGTTTTAGTTTAGCAATAGTATTTATTCATAGTTAATTGGTTTAATTCGCTAATAGTAGACATATTGCATAGCAGTGTTCTACTTCTTATTACTAGTCAACAATTAGTTTATATTGTCAGATTGGACTATTTATTCTTGCTCACAGCGGCGGTGAAAAGCGTATTCGAAACCATTGTTCTTTATAAATCTTTATTATTGCCTTAAAGTCTTACTCGAATGCGTTAAATGACATGTAGGTAGCTTTGCCGTCGTCGCTAGCAATAATAAACGCTATTAGGTATTTCTTGTCATAGCAATCTTACATTCATCGACTTTTGTAGTTACGTTGCCATTATTTGTAGACCATACGACGTTTATCTAGATGTTATTAATTTTCACTGTGGTACGAATAAAAGCAGAAAGCACTGACTATGAAAATTTACAAACGTGGAATATTAAAATTCAAAGTTGTATTAATTATTATGCAACATACAAGTTTTTCGAACCTTTAAAGACATGTTTATATATTCGTCGCTTTATTCGCATCTTCTGGTTCATGCATGCTACTCTGGGTATATAGAAATTATGTGCTGTAGCTCGCAAATTTGCGCCATACGGGTAAAAGGATTTATGCACGTGCAGAATGTACAGACACGTGAATCGTTACCGACAAAAATTCTCACGGACAAGTGATTTGTCACGCAAACCCCGCATGAACCATGAACAAGGGGTGATGTACAGAGTTTAAGGAAAAGTTAACAATAAAAGTGACACAAACATTGGAGGTCTTCAGACCCGTATTTCCTTATTATTTTTTTTTGTGAAACAGCAAACCGCCCGCTTTGATGGTTTGATGGAGACAAAGACAACGCCCTCATACTTGTCGAAATTAGGTAGAATGCTTACAGGTACGCTACCATGTCTTTTTCTATGAACATTCTTGCTGAGAATATCGTAATACAATTATAACTCTTGCTCATTTGTTTTTAAACTCTTAGTTGAAGTACTGTTGATACTGTTTGATTTCCTTTCTTTCACTGCTATATAAATTCTCTTCCTCAACAACAAATCGACAACTTCACAAGAACAAGTCTTACAACGGCAGACCTTTGTTGTAACGATACAAATTACTTGTCTGTCATGGTTACCATTATTGTGTGATCTCTACACCAATTACTGCTGCCAGTTTTGAAAGGATAGCCAGTATAATTTCTATCCTTCGAAAAACAAGTTTATTCCAACCTAATCTTGATCGAACTATGATATTCTCAGTAACTCAACCCCGTCCGTGTAGTCTTAATACACAGTCAACCATGTTAATATACTTCTTTCGAATGGTCATCAAGTCCCATTTGACGGATAAACGATATACTATATAATGTAGTTATCTGCTTTCAACTATTAAAATTACACTACTGTGATCAAATTACTTGACTTGTATATAGCTGCCTCATTGCTATACTCAACTGTTGTGAGTAGCCCTTGTTGCTCTCTTCTTCTTTGTTCAATCCAACGATGCGCCTTTCCCGCATCAGACGCTTCCTGGAAAAGCGCCGGAATAGGAAGGATCCATAATATTATTTCTGTCACTTACTATTGTTCGAGTGGCAAGCAAAGTCTTGAGAGAGCAATGTTCAGATAAGAGAGATTTGGCCGAACAAAATTGATCTAAATTGGGGAAAATGATTTTACTACTGCTGTCATTATTATTACGATAAAAGCTCCAAGAAACGAGACTTGGAAGAACGTGGCTTAGAATAATGATGGGATAATAAGTGAAAGTCTATAAGTCCAGCAAGGCAACAATCATTGGTAAATTCTTACTAAGATTATTCTCATTGTAATATTACTTAAGTGGAAATTAACGATCAAATAGACAACCCTAAGCGCTGGTCACAATTTACACAAATGGTTTTATAGTTTATGTGGATAAAATCGTTGGAAATACCAGCTGCTCTTACAACTCAAACTGACAATAACTTTGTCGAACAAACAGCAAATATACAATCTCGTTGACCATTATTGCTAGGGCTATGCAAATTATTATCCTATAACATTTTATCTATCGCATTATATCAATAAACGTTGTTTAGTATTAAGAGTAATGTCTTGTCAATACGTTGCACGCCAACATCTTTGTTAATAGAACGTTCAATTCGACTGTAGAACCGAACACAACATTTCGTCAAGACACTGACTATTATTATAACTGTGGCTTATTGCATATCGGAATTCGGGATAATTATAAGGCCTATTATTATGCATATCCTCAATGATTATAAATAAAAATTATTTTTGGATTGTTATTTTGTCTTTGTTCTTGCCAATTTATAGACATTACCTTCAAATACAAACTATTGTTGATTATGGCGAAAGGCGTAGCTATACAATTCTGCAAATGCGTGAATGACGAATAGATGAATCATGCGTTTATGATTGTATTCTTATTGGTAACTTGTATTCCATTATAAAAGGCAGACAATGACTATGTAGCCGTATGACTTGTGTAATGTGTTACATAAATTTTGTTGAAAACGGCAGTATGAAAATGCCTAATATGGATCATCATCCATTAAAATGTTGTCACAAACTAGTCAAATGCAAAATTGTTACACAATACAACTTTCGCGTACGTAGCAGATCGTCTACCGTATTTTCATAAGAACAGTGATTATCGATGCAGTTATTACTTGTGCTGCATGATCCAGACTATATCTGCCGTTGAATGTTACGCTACTTACTGACAGACAAACACTCCGATTGTTAGATCAGTAGATACACGTATTAAATAGTTTAGTATATTCATTCGTTGGAGAGATAGTATAAGACTTGGAATATCGACTGAGCACCCTCATCTGTGTCACTATTAATGAACACTGGCGCACTGCAAACTTTATTATTTTTAGTACTTACTAGTTGAATGCAAACTCGAATCTGTAGATAACTAGATAAGCATTCAAGACGAGCACAATCCCAGTTTTATTGATCGTGAAAATAATGTTTAGCCTCAGTCAGTAACAATTATCGTTAAAGGGCTCAAGTATGATAAGGAGATTTACACCGTCGAATTGATTATTGCATGTGTCTCCAAATCATAAACCTCTTTAAGTTTTGTTGTAAGCACAAGTCTTTCAAAAACATCATGATCGATTTCCTTGCCTTATCATCATCATCATCATCATCATGTAACAAAAATTATTTTTAGATTGCATTATCTCAACAATCGACTTGTCTCTTGTTGACATCCTTTCACTCACACAAATTCTATCTTTGATTATGCATGAAGAAAAGATGAGATCGTGCGTTTGTAGATCGGTGTTCGTGGATCGGTATTCATGGCCTGGGTACGAAAAAATAGACAGGATGAGGACACAATTAAATCAATTCAAACCTAGCCTTATAGACAGGCGTAAATACTTTATTAAGGATATGTGTAACATGTGTTACTTAATAATAATAATTAAGCAGAGTATGAAAATACTTAATATGGTAGTACATAAAAGTCCAAACTAACCAAATTGATACTCGCGACATAAAATCAATGTACGCTATGTATTTCGTTTAAAAACAGTGCATATCAATTGTACTCGGTGGTTCACACAGCTATACATATTGATCATTCACAGCTTACGTTCCTTTGAGAGACAGCATAACATTGAATGAGCACTCTCATTCGTGTCAGGACCAATGAACGCTGATAGGCCACTAGATTTAATATTACTACTCTAAGCATAGAAGCCCAATTCCTTCAGACGTCTGTGCTGTGGCGTTGAAATGCAAAATAAATTTATTTTTTTCCCATGCATTTGTCATTCGATTATCAAACCTTGAAACGCAGCATTCATGAACAAATTTGTATCGCCGAAAATTCTGTTCGGAAATCTAAAAATACTCATTCTATTTTTATGAATGCTGTCTCGACTTTTTTGTAAAAACTTTATGGTAATTACTTAGATCAGATTTTGTGCAAGTCTAAGACTAGCCACTACTAAGAACGCTTATCTTTTACTGCATAGTTTACTCGGATGGGTTTTTTGCGAGTGCAGTCATTGAAATTGTTTCAACAATAACAGCATTATAACACAAACGCTGTTCTTCTTTTATCAATAACACATCAGATTGCAAGTAAACTTATCCACCGTTTCCTGCCGCATTGATTAAGGGTAACACCTTGCTTGTGTACGCGACCCTTGTTTTCCCAAAGCCTTAAAATAATAACGTTGTACTGCTTACTATATTGTGAATGCGTTTGTTAACTGTCTATTTTTAACTCGTGCATATTCTGCAGTTTAAAATACTATCTGATATTGTATGCCTTCCTCGCTTTCACAGCTATATAAACGAGGAGATCCAAGCTCTTCTTCCACATCGCATCGACCACAGCGACTCCGACAAGTTTACAACAAGGCTTACGACAATCGATCCATCTTATAACGATACAGTTTACTCTTCTACTCGAAAACGAAAACAATCCATCAAAATGAGCAAAATCGTCTGCTTGACCTTTCTCTTGGCTATCATTCTCACTGTGATCTCTCCAACCGCGGCTGCCGGACTTGAGGAAAGATGGCGCAATCATCAAAATAATAATTGTTGTCCAGTCGCTATCTGCGAATTCGAGAAGGGTGACCCCTTCATACATAAACGCAATACAAACCCGTTTGATGGATTTATTCAATTTACAGAAACGTTTAACAACCAGCTGTTTGTCTCCGGTTTCTTGGATGCAGAAAACTTTCAGAAGGATACCACTGCTGGCAAACAAGGCCTTGACGTTCACGTAGCCGATTGTAACCTCAAAAATATTGATGGCGTACTTGATTTGGACGATGTCGATGACATTTTCGATAGGCCTTTCGTTGGCGTTATCCCCAACAAGAAAGTTCGTCAACTTGTTGGCCAATGTTGTATTGTGGCAGATGATAAACAAAATGATCAAATTATTGCCGTTGCAAAGGTGAAGCAAGCCATTCGGTGTGGGCGTAACAAAAAGATTCTTATAAAGGATCTCTAATTAATTAGTTGATAGGCTTTTTCCCTTGTTGTGCTTAACTTTATATTTATTATTACATATATGTTTGTATTTGTAAAGAGCGTTCTCTCGTGCAAAGATTAGAATGTGATAGTATATTTTGTAAAACAATAAAATTTACTATTGTGCCAGCATAATTGCAGATAAACGATCGGTGTATGCGCATTCTACTTTGAAATTTGATAAACTAAACTGTTACTGTATATTGTGCACATATAGCAATATAGCAGTATATAATATTTAAATTTTAGCTGTAGACGGTCCCAAATAGCAGGAATATCAGCAAGCATGATAGTGCTAAAAGCTTTCAAATAATGATTGGTAAGTGGATTAAAAGGGAGGACTAATTATTTCCAGTGAAAAACTTCTCGACAAGGAGAGCTTTTGAAATAAATGATCGAACGAAGGAATGTTACACTCGTGAGGAGTGATAGTCAAAAGCACTTTTTATTCGACGATCACTAGCGGTATTTTGTACTATCTTTAATTTTGCAGTTCACATACAATGGATTGTTTTTGCTAATGACAGACGACTGCAAAAACTAGCAAACTCTGTTTATGATAAAGGCCTTTGCAGGAAATTTTTTTCATAAATACAGAATATGCCTACATAACAGTGGTTCCGCCCCTTATTTCTAAACCAACAATTAATTTGTGTCGTCAGATTAGACTATTGTTAAATTTTGACGTTCTATCTTACAGCAGTGAAAGCGTAATCCATTCTTTTTAATATGTCTTGGCTGTTTATACATGCTTACTGAACTAAGATTGAGAACATTAATAAAGCGTATCCTCTATCTAACATTGGTTATGGCGTAATGCAATTTAAAACTACTATACACTACACTAATGTCGTAACAACCAGATGTTATGATGCATCAAGTATTAACAGTCAATACTTAACCACAGGAGCCGAATTTGTGTCGAGTCGCTTTGCCGTAGATAAATTATTAATAAGCAATCATTAATTGTAATAACAAACATTTCTGCGGTGGTCAGAATTGTGACGTCTACCTCTATATTATAGTATTACACTAATACGGGTTCTTCATGTCCTAATAAAGCATTATTCACACATATACAACCTTTGCCAGACTATGGAAACATATTTGTATCTTTGTCTTTCATATATGAGCGATCGATTCTGTTTGATATACTGAACTACCGAGTTTGGTGCTTTTAATATCCTGACAATTTCATTACAACATGGACAAGAGTGTATACACACACAGCAATATCGACTAATTTGTTTGTAGCTTTCTATTAACGCCTGCAGAGTTCAAATGTCCACTACCAAGAATACTTTTTTCTGACAATAGGATTGATGAAAAACCGACATTCGCTAACACCCTTCAATCAAATATCGGCTTGTGCACTATACCGATAAAATATTATTTAAACGCAATTTCTAAACTTCAACATGTTATATAAGAACAAACGTATTCGTTTGGCCGCAATAGAACACTGTATATGTAATACCGATGCAAAATTTTGTTTAAATGAGCGTATTGTTATTACTCAATACCAACAAGCATTTAAGATGGGGAAATAAACAAAAATAGCGCATTTTGAGAACGTTCTGACAAACTGATATCAAGGATAAATTATTGGTTTGCGGGGATAAGAACGTTTGGTTCATTGCGAAATATATATTTCTAAATTCGGGAAATAGGACGATTACAGTCACTTAGAATATAACAAAGTTGTCCGTTTGGACGGGAACAGCCTCTTCGGAAAGGGCTTAATTATGATAAAAAAATTTTACACCAGTCGCATTTATTATTGCATGTGTCTGTTGTGTCTGAGAGTTTGAGTGAGACTTGTCTTAGTCCAGAATCCAGTTGTCTCAGTTCGAAGCCAGACACTCAATCTAGAACTGAGACAGGTCCCCAACTAAAGTACAACACTCCAATAACTGAAAAACTTCTCAACAAGTAGAGTTTTTGAAATAAATGATCGAACGAATTACACTCATGAGGAGTGATAGTCAAAAGCAATTTACAAATATATATTTATTCACGCTTGCTGACATTCTACTATTTGGGCGCTCGAATAAAATTCTGTTGAATAACAAGCCGCGAATTCCAAGACACTTTCAACCGCCTACAGCTAAAATTTAATACTATACACAGCTATATTGCTATATGTGCACAATATACAGTAACAGTTTAGTTTATCAAATTTCAAAGTAGAATTCGTTTATCTGCAATTATGCTGGCACAATAGTAAATTTTATTGTTTTACAAAATACACTATCACATTCTAATCTTTGCACAAGAGAATGCTCTTTACAAATACAAACATATATGTAATAATAAATATAAAGTTAAGTACAAGGGAAAAGACTATCAGCTAACTAGAGATCACTTATAACGATTTTTTTGTTACGCCCACACCGAATGGCTTCCTTCACCTTTGCAACAGCAATAATTTGATCATTTTGATTATCATCTGCCACAACACAGCATTTGCCAATAAGTTGACTAACTTTCTCGTTGGGGAAAACGCCAACGAAAGGCTTATCGAAAATGTCATCGATGCTGTCTAAATCAAGTCCGTTTTCAATATTTTGGAGGTTACAATCGGTTACGTGAACGTCAATGCCTTGATTATCAGCAGTGGTATCCGACTGAAAGTTTTCTGCATCCAAGAAACCGGAGACAAACAGCTGGTTGTTAAACGTATCAGTAAATTGAATAAATCCATCAAACGGGTTTATATTGCGTTTAGCGTGGCGTCGGTGATCGAAGGGGTCACCCTTCTCGAATTCGCAGATAGCGACTGGACAACAATTATTATTTTGCCATTTTTTCTCAAGTCCGGCAGCCGCGACTGGCGTAGAGATCACAGTGAGAAGGGTAGCCAAGAGAAAGGTCAAGCTGACGATTTTGCTCATTTTGATGGATTGGTTTTCGTTTCGAGTAGAAGAGTAAACTGTATCGTTATAAGATGGATCGATTGTCGTAATCCTTGTTCTTGTAAACTTGTCGGAGTCGCTGTGGTCGATGCGATGTGGAAGAAGAGCTTGGATCTCCTCGTTTATATAGCTGTGAAAGCGAGGAAGGCATACAATAGTTTAACTACCGGAATATGCAAGAGTTAAAAATAGACAGTCAAAATTTGGTAGAACAATGCATTTGCAATATAATTAGAGTATAAACAGAGTGTTACACAATTTCGACATATTAATTGACCAATAAAAAGAAGTCAAAATAAACGTGGCGGCGCAAACAATGAGTGATTCACTTTATGTTATCGAATCGAATGCTATACGAAACGCAATTGCATCGACTGAAAAAAGACGGAGTTTGCGTTAAAGTTGAAGCAAATAATTTCAATATTGCGTTTGTATCCATAAAAACTTGTTCAAATAAACTATACAATAAAAGACAAGCGTTATAGTCGATATCAACTGTAGCTAGTTTTAAACTTGCACAATAGTTAATTAGAAAGTAGTTATTATAAAGCGTAACACTTGACCGAAAAAAGTCGAGACAAGAATGTTTCTGATAAAATTAGATACGTGTATTTTTAGGCTTCTACAAGGAAGTGTCGTTAAATTGTTGTCAGACAAAAAAAGTCGATTGGATCTGTTGTACAGCTTCATTCATCAGAATTTGGCAGTCTGAATGACGGAAAGGCTGAATTTTTTGGTTTAAGTTTAGACAATCATGTGTGCTCTCATCTATTAAAATTTGCATCCAAACAGTGAGTACTAAAAATAAATAAAGTTTGGTAGCAGTGCGCCAGTGTTTCTAGTAGTGACACAGATGAAGGTGTTCAGTCGATATTTCCGAGTCTTATGCTATCTCTCCAACGAATATACTGTAATGTCATGCCTAACTGTATCTATAACTGGAAGCCGATTGGAGTGTTGGTCCGTCGGTAGCGTAATGTTTAACGGATATAGTGTGTGAAGCGTCTGGATCATGCATCATGTAATAACTGCAAGTAATTGAGAAGCAAGTACAATCGATAAGCACTAAAAATATGGTAGGCGATCTTATGCGAAAGTTGCGTTGTGTAATAATTTTGCATATTCGATATTCCCCAGTACTAATTTGGCTAGATAATCGTACATATTAGTATCTTGCTTCGAATATCCAACTGAAAATCATTTTTAACTTGCACTTACACAATGGACAATTACTGCATATCATAATTGATCTACGCCGCGCCGTAGTTACTTTTTTCTCATCCGCCTACCTTTTTTAATGAAATAAAGTTCGCTAAGAAGCACACAATCCAGAAGCACACAATCCAGAAACACACAATCCAGAAACACATGATTCATCTATTCGTCATTCACGCATCTGCAGAATTGTATGGCTACGCCTTTTTGCCATAATTAAAAATAGTTTGCCTAATCACTTTCTGATCAACTTATTTGCTACTTTATTCACTTTTTCCCGAATTCCGATAATATGCAGTAGGCCACAGTTTTTAATTGTTATGATATCATTTTGCAGAATTTTCTATTTATAAATGCTTAAAATTATATAATTTTTTTAATAGTCAGTGTCTTGACAAAATAATGTATTCGGTACTACAGTCCAATAAAATGTCCATTAACAAAGCATATGTGCAAGACGAATACATTCGTTATTAATAGATGTCGACGTGTAACGTATTGATACTGATGATAAGACATTCCGCGCGATTTTCTAAAAACCGATAAGCGTTTTTAGATAAAAATGTCACGAAATAGTAATTTGTATAATCCCAGTGATAGTTTATGTTTATGTTCAACGAGATTGCTGTTTATTTAATACTGATAAATCTATTGTCAGTTTTTGAGTTGTAAGCAGCAGACTTACCAGCTTAGGATTGTCTATTTAATTATATCGTTAATTCCTACTAACTTGATTTGCCGAAACTAATAATAATAAGGGTTATCGTATATTTTGTATAACGCATACTATTCCAGTTTAAGTAATATTACTGTTGTACCTCAGTTGGGGACCTGTCCTTAGTTCTGAGTTCTGGACTGGGTGACTGGGTTTACAGAACCATTACGAATGATTGCGGGTAACTAGAGCAAGCCAGTGACAGGTGAGAATGTGTGTATGAGAGAGATAAAAAGAACAAGAGAGTGTAAGAAAGAAATAAAGCCAGAATGAGAAATCAAAAGTGAGAGAGTGAGAAAGTAATAGCAAAGAGTGTGATCGCGATAAAGAGAGGAGGTGAGCAAAGGAGTGGTATTGAGAGTGGTATTGAGAGTGGTAAGCAAATGAGAGACTGAAAGTGTGTTAGAAGGGGAGTGAGAGAATGATTAAAAGGCAAGAGAGCGATTGAGAGAACGAAAGAGTAAGAACTTGAAAGCGAATAAGAGTGTGATTGAAAGAGTGCGAGTGATTACAAGAGAGAGAGGGCAGGAGGGTGAGTTTGAAAGAGATCAAAAGACAGAGGGGAGATCAAGAGTGCGATCACTAGAGAAAAGAGTAACTAAATAAAAGTGAAGAGAACGGGAGAGTGATTGGGAGAGTGAGAAAAAGAGCAAGAGTGTAAGAGATTAAGAAAGTTATCGAAGAAGCAAAAGGGGAAGATGGAATTAACAATATGTAAATTCCATGAGCTTTGGATTCTCGGTTGTTGTGAAGATTGATTTCGCGTTTTCGAAAAATCAAGCCAATCGGTATATGCAAAGTTCAAATCATACTTAATATTCTGTGTCAATTTTTTAACACACGCATCGACAACAGTTACGATTAATAAATGTTTAAATACTATGAGCATGGGATTCTTGGCTGTTGAGTAGTTAGTTATTGACGACGAAAATCGATTTTGCGTTTTGAAGAATCAAGCCAATCGGGATATAAATATTCGCGCTCCATGTACTAGTGGCGCAGCTACAACACCTGTTTGTAATATCTCGATAGGCTAAACATTTCTAATTTTTCAGCCCTTGACAAAAATTTATAAAACTTTGTACTCATGTATGAATACAATCTCTTAATGAAGATTTTGCGCTTTTGTCGATTGAAATTCCAGGACAAAATCAGCAAAACTCTTTCGTTGACTCTAACAACCTATTTTTAGTAAAGAAAGGTGGAAAAATATTTATAAAGCAAAATATGTGTAAAACGATACTGCAAACAAGTTTGATTAATGCGTAAAATACTACGATTTCATAGCATGATCCGTAGGTATAGGGGCATGACCTGCAATGGAGTAATTTCGACTTTTTTGCCGTCTTTTTTATTAAAAATTTCTTCTGGTCTTTTACAGTAATATATTTTAAATTAAAACTTGTATAGAAAATAACAATTTTTTATTTAGAATTTTTGTATCTTTGAACCTGCTGGAATAATCGATGCATATGAACACGACTTTTTAGAATTTATGACAAGTTGGTTTGTACTATCTATAGCCTTTACAAAGAGTGGTGATTTAATTGTAATATTTTTTGAAAGAATATCTTCTTCAATATTGCAATTCTCTGATACGTTTATTTTATTTTTCCTAGGCAAAAACCATATCTAACACATGTATTACGTTCTGGTGGCATCTCAGAGATGTTGATTTTGACCTGGAATTTTGATTATGCATTCTGTTTCACAACGTTTAGATTGTTTTGATAGTTTTGGATTTTGTCTTTCTAGTTTTCTCTGTAAATTGGTGGTTATCTCTTTTTAGTAACTAACGTTGTTACATAAACTCTTTGACACCAGTACAATCTTTCAATTATGAAAAACGTCGTGTCGAAACTGCAAACAACGTTTACGCCTACGCCCCAAAAACTGTGTCAAATTAATAGAAAATAATCCATTTTTGGAAATATTGAATAGCAAACAATTATGGTATTGAATTTATTGTTAATAAAGTCTTTAAGTAAAGCAAAATAATTACTGGTGGAAGTCCTGTATTTATTATTGAAAGTTAGAAAAAAAGCAGTAGTGTATTAACTATTGCTCACGTATTGATCCCTGATTACTCCTAATAATTAGACAATTGGGGTTTTTTTTTTCAAAACCTACACTTGCTCATTTTTCTACCACTTTTTATTATGACACAAAATATGTGTAAGTGCTGTTTAAACAATGATTTTTCAAACCTTTCTTTGTGTTGAGTTTTAAACATCTCATTACTGATCTTAACCAAGATTTTCGATTCACGATACCTGCAATGATATTGTCGACGCTAATCCTCAATTGCTATTTAACCTCGAGTTATACGTCGATGGGATTAATCCGAGAGCCTATAAGTCAGGTTTAAACTACGTTTATTGACAATTAAATAGCAATCGTATGTGCTAAACTAGAACGACTCGATGGACAAGATCGACCCGCTCTTAATAGAGGGACTAATGATTTCTCGCTCTACCAGTACGATTACCAGGGAAATAGAAAATAAATTATACGTTTCAAATGCGACTTATTAGAGTATCAATGAGCTACTCTGTTATTAAATGAGATCTGAGTTATCGAAGAAACTTGATAAAGATTAGCAAAATTTGAGCACTTTATGGTTTTACCAACTAATTCAGCCGCTCTAGAACAGTTTTTTTGCACGCACTGCGCCACGCCCCCATCTTCGCGATATGGATTAATTTTAGGGCATTTGCGGGCACACTAGTTTATTGTACGATGATGGCACATAAATAATCAGAGATAATTAGGCTTGACACAAGTCATATAATATAATCTGCTTGTCCATTTATGAGTATAACTTTGGAATACAGCGACAATTATATTCATAAACAATCTCCGGTTAATTATGGTTGTTTGTTTTTACTTGCAGTAATATTTGACTATCAATATTAATCAATAACATAGGTTACATGACAGGTCAGATAAATCAACCTGACTATTCAGCTGTTTACGATTTTACTTATGACAGAAGTGTCGATATTTAACAGGAGTAGAGTTCGCCAAAGCCTCGATTGAAATAACTATCTCGAGGCTCGTGATTATCCGCGCTCTCGTGGACATTGTTCCGAGTAGATATAAAATATTATCATATCGGATGATCGAAAATGTAGTGTTGCCAGTTTGGGATTCCTGTTCTATATAATTTGAGTAAATCCAACCTCTGGTTATGTACGGTGACACCTCTATAAATGCAACCCCTATAAGTGCAATACCCCTCTAAATGCAACACTTTGTCCGGTCCCAAGCATGGGACTTAGTGAATAAGTGCAACCCGTTTTCTGCAATTGCAATGGATTTGTGGTCCCGTCCTAATGGATTTATTTCTCTAAGTGCAACTCACGTGATTACCGTAATGTTATTTGTTACAATATAAGCAGTAGTAAGTAGTAGTACAAAATCTGTTTCGACTTTAGTTTCGCGCGCACAACATTATTTGTTATATATACAGTTTTACGTGTGAGAAAGAATTCTTTGTGAAGCATCGCTATTTTCTTTTCAGTATTCGAGTTTGATCCCGCTTTGAAACAGTAGATTATTAGATTTAGTTGTGAAAAGGAAGAATTCTTCAGTGTTTGGGTTAGAAACTGTTTGTTTTATTTTACAATATTATTTCTTTATTTGGTGGACGATAATGGTAATGAAACCCCAATAGTGAGGCACTAAAAGTTTAGACAACGTAAAGACATAATACACGTAGTTTGGAGAAACTCATTCGCGAAAAAAAGAATAAATTTGATGAAACAAAGTAGCATAACACAATTCTTAGTTAACAATTAGAGATATTTATAGTCAAACTTTTACGTAAAGTTAGCTAGAAAGTTTTAATAAAGATAAATCTGTAAATCGTTAAAATGTCTTTCCTAATATGGAAATCCTCCATAAATGCAACCCCCCATAAATGCAACCCCCCATAAATGCAACCCCCCATAAATGCAACCCTCCCCCATAAATGCAACGCAAGCACTTGGTCCCGAGGTGTTACATTTAGAGGGGTGTCACTGTGCATTACTGTATTATTACCTCTCTGTTCGACCATGGTATGAGTTTGTTATCACAATCACTTAAATGGTAATCTACAGCAAATAAAGTAGCAATCGACTTTGTTGACAACTTTCGCTTTCACATGCTTCTTTCTGTATTTGGTAAACAAGAATGATTTGTTAAGCGACTATTGCACTGATGCGTGGCAAAAGAAAAATTCATATCGCTTACCACGTTAGACGAATACAAATTTGTACAAGATTCTCTGTCGTATACTGCCTCAGAAAGCATAGATAGAAGATCTCTCAATCTGGCGGGTAATTAAGCGAGGGCAGCAAATCAAATATATGTATAATAAAATCTTAATCAGGTGTACTACAAAATGTGTAGGTGGTACATGTCTGATCAAATATAAGTAGAAAGCAACAATTAAGTGAAAGTTTTCGCTTAACGAAGAGGCTTGTGCTAATGAATGAAAGTGTAAATTGGTCATTTATTGGCTAGAGTGCGAATTGGCTAGAAAACACCAAATTGAGGATATTACATATTATTTTAATTAGTTTTTTTATCTCTTAAGTGGTTACTATTTGAGTGCTTGAGACCCGAACTAATAATAGTCAATTGATAAGTCATTATTATATCACCCATAAAAGTTATTACCATGCCGACCGTGTGCGTGAGAAAAAAAAATATATATATAAGCTCCACTGTTTTCAATTTACAGTAAAAATTTACGTCAATAACCTTTCTCAATGCTATTCCAAAAAAGGGCCATAATACGTCATTTTACTAAGAAACCTGGTTGCATATTACACATAATAATAAATAGAAGCGCTTTTGGAACCGATCACATTCTCTCACGTAACATGTCCACAAACTTTTACGCTCAGCATTCAAAGAATTTTTTGCAGCTATTCGAAAGTGACAAAAACTTTGACCTCATTTTATATGCAGGTTGTGAACAAGATAGAAAAGAATTCAAAGTACATACTCAAATACTGTGCGCTCAATCAACATATTTTCAAGCTGCATTATCAAAAAAATGGCTCAAAAAGAAGGGTGATTGTTATGTTTTTGAAAAAGCCAACGTCGAAGCCGATGTGTTTGAAATCATTCTAAGGTAAATGCAATGTCTTTTGAACAAAGCATCTTCGTTCGATATATATGTACTCAACACATTCAATTTAATATGCTATTCGTTATAGGTATCTGTATACGGGAGAAGTGAATATAGACAAGTGTGATGGATCTCAGATTCTCAAATTGTTGGTTGCAACGGACGAGCTGGATTTGGGTGATCTCCTTCAATTTGCGCAAATTTATCTTATTAAATCAAGAGAATCGTTCATAATTGAACAACCAGTCCGAGTGCTGGAATCAATTTTCCGACTTGAATCGTGCAAAACGCTTAGACTCTTTTGCCTTGATGAAATTTGCAAGAACTATACGTATCTGTTCGACTCGGACGATTATTTGACATTGGAAAAAGACATATTCGCTCAGATATTGCAACAGGATAAATTACATATAAAAGAAGTTGAATTATGGAAATGTGTTTTGAAATGGGGCGCGAGCAGACATCCTGAATTAAAACCTTCCCCAACAGAATGGTCGACAGATGATGTGAATCAAATGAAGAAGACACTAGCCGGTCTGATTGAGCACATTCGATTTTTTGCAATATCCGCAGGAGAATATTATGACGAAGTTAGGCCATACAGAAAGCTATTCTCTAAAAAATTAAGAGAAGAAATGTTGCAATTTATTATGTTGCCATCCAGAAAACCGAACGATATTATGACAAAAGCTAGAGGCAAACCGTTAAATTCGAGATTAGTTGGTTATTCTGTCATGGCTCTTATTGCTGGATGGATTGATTCAAGGAATACCGCCTATGACGAGATTCCCTATGAGTTTACACTTATCTATCGGGCAAGTCGTGATGGATTTGATGACCAAAAATTTCGCAACATGTGCTCCTCCAAAGGCCCAACTGTTGTCATTGCCAAAGTTACGAATAATCCAAATATATTCGGCGGCTATAATCCTTCACATTGGCCTAATTATAATTCAGTTGGCTCTCAATCTTATAGCAATACAGATAATAGTTTCATTTTTGAGATGTCTGATGGAAAGTCGACCGCAGGAGCACGCATTGGTAGGCTCGTTTCTGGAAATAGACATGGATACTATAACAACTACCCCGATATGCGATATTGCCACAGTCATGGTCCATCTTTTGGTAGCGGTTTTTGTATTCGCGGACGCGCATTGAGTTCAGATACTTCAGCGAATAATTATTATCGGTATGGAATTGGATACAGTATTGCAAATGGAACTCTTGAGGAATACGAAGTTTTTACAGTAAAAAGAGGTTAAATAAATTCATTGGTTAAAGGTTTCTCTACATTTTATCTTATCTCATGGACACTGAGCGAATGCGGGATAGGCAAACGAAAAAATCGGCGAGAAAACCAGATAAAACATGACATTATATGAAAAATATCATGCTAAAATAATAAAACGTAATTTTTGATTTAAGGCCGTGCATCAATGTTTACCGCTCTAATTAAATTTTGTTCTAAACACAATTGAAGCATTTTTGATCCTGTAACTATTTCTAATAGGTGTAATACTATTTCTGGTTTATATTGAAGACGTTTCTGGTTGCATAAACGTGTAGATAAAAACTATTTAAAATACAGTCGCATTCTGAGTCCCAGATATAATGGTATCGCTTCCATGGATGCAAATAGCAATGTCAGTTTACTTATAAGCATTAACGGAATAGTTTATGAAGTTCCCGACAGCGACTACGAACTCATATACTGTCACAAAGTAGCCCAAAATTGAGAAAGGTCTCTAAAATTTTTTCTTATCAGGGGTTTTGAATTATGTACCCTTATTTTCTACTACCTATATTTACAATATTCACTATTTTATGTAATATACCATTATCATTTACAAAATAAACCTTTTTTTTTTGTTTCAATTGATTACATCCAATATTAGAAGAGTTCACACGCCAAGTATTCTTACAACTAACACGAGCTTTATGGCATCGATTGTCACACTTTTCCACAAGCGATCATCAGTGCATGTACCACACATTATCCGTCGACCGCTGCTCAATGCAACCCCCACTGCGCTTTGAGCTCTTACTGTCTTTCTCAATGTTACTTGTTGCTGTGGTATATTACCCAGCTCAGGAAACTCAGCTGCTCATCCACCCTTCTTGTTGATATGCCATTCACAAGAACACCTTCTACGAGGCCTTGAGTAGTCGTTCACTTACGACTTCACCTAGCATTGTCATTCTGGCAGATCATGTCATTACCTCCACAAGTAACATAGAGCACATCCTAACCGATATGTGGAATTAGAACAGCTATAGATTCAACTGAAAGTCCGATTTTTCTTTCGAGAAAGCCGGTCCGAATATTCGTTTCCCTTAGATAGTAGGCTGTAAAGATGTTTCATTAAAAGTTAGACAACGATGATATGGATATTGTTAGTGGGATTTATATATAACGGCTTTATATCATACCATAGCTTTAACTATATTTATAGGGGATGTTTATTCACAACTTCGTGTAATCACAGAAGTTACAGAAACATTTAAGGATTGTGGGGAGGTGAACTATACGGTATTAATAAGAAAGTAAACATAGTTTATGCTTGGTTGTTATTGTTACAGTCGTCTTATTACATAACTCATAACGTTTATGACAATCCGCTCTCATCAGCTTGTAGGTCTTGCCAAATAAAGTGGATTATTGTTTGATAAATTATACATGTCATATTAAGATTGTAAAAACGATAGTATAAATAGACGATTACTCTGAAAATGTCTGTTAATCACTAACAATTGTATCTCCACTATGGTAAATTCTCCTCTATATCGTGATTGCTAATTTTAGCAACTTCGATTCCAAATCTGATGGGAGATGACGGTATTTATGTGTATCTACATATTTGGTATAAATGACAGCTAAACTCCACTGTTTTCAATTTACAGTTTGAAAAACACGGAAAAAACATAAAAAAAAACGGTACAAAAGCCAACCGGGTCAAAAAACGCAGGCCTGGTGGATATAACCCACTTTCATGGGGTTCCAAAACTGGTTGGGTTAACACTAAAGAAAGTTTTATATTTACATTAGATAAAAACATGGCTTGGATTTTTTTTAAATATTTTTCATTGATTCGTGCTGGTGTTGCTGATTGAACAGCTTTCTTTGAACAGTCATCGGTAACTAAAACTTTTGCGGAATTATCCGGGTTGTAAGCGGTGTGGCAGTAAAGACTCCACTGTTTTCAATTTACAGTTTGAATATCCTGTCACAGCTTTCTCATTACTATTCCAAAAGGAGTAAGAATAGAGTCATCATACTGCGGTTGCATATTATACATAAGTAGGAGCACTTTTGGAAAACCGATCACATTCTCACGTACAATGTCTACCAACTTTTATACTCAACATTCAAAGAATTTTTCGCAACTACTCGAACATGGCAAAAACTTTGACCTCATTTTATATGCAGGTGACAAACAAGACAGAAAAGAATTCAAAGTCCATACTCAAATACTGTGTGCTCAATCAACATATTTTCAAGCTGCACTATCAAAAAAATGGCTCAAAAAGAAGGGTGATCGTTATGTTTTTGAAAAAGCAAACGTCGAAGCCGATGTGTTTGAAATCATTCTAAGGTAAAGTGCGTTAAACAAACCATTTCTGTTCATTGTATACTATGCTCATTGTCATATGTTATGACGTTATAGATATCTGTATACGGGAGAAGTGGATATAAAAAAGTATGATGGATCTCAGATTCTCAAATTGTTGCTTGCAACGGACGAGCTGGATTTGGGTGATCTCCTTCAATTTGCGCAAAATTATCTTATTAAATCAAGAGAATCGTTCATAATTGAACAACCAGTCCGAGTGCTGGAATCAATTTTCCGACTTGAATCGTGCGAAACGCTTAGACTCTTTTGCCTTAATGAAATTTGCAAAAACTGTACACATCTGTTCGGCTCTAACGATTATTTGACATTGGAAGAAGACATATTTGCTCAGATATTGGAGCAAGACAAATTGCATATAAAAGAAGTTGAATTATGGAAATGTGTTATGAAATGGGGCACGAGCAGACATCCAGGGCTGAAAACCTCCCCGACTGAATGGTCGAAAGATGATGTGAATCAAATGAAGAAAACGCTGGCCACTCTTATTGGACACATTCGGTTTTTTGCAATGCCTGCAGACGAATATTATGACGAAGTTAGGCCATACAAAAAATTGTTTTCTAAAAAACTAAGGGAAGAAATGTTGCAATTTATCATGCTACCATCCAGAAAACCGAACGATATTATGGCAAAAACTAGAGGCAAACCGTTAAATTCGAGATTGGTTGGTTATTCTGTCATGGCTCTTGTTGCTGGTTGGATCGATTCAATGAATACTGCCTATGACGAGATCCCCTATGAGTTTACACTTATCTATCGGGCAAGTCGTGATGGATTTGATAATCAAAAATTTCTCAAAATGTGCTCCTCCAAAGGCCCAACTGTTGTCATTGCCAAAGTTACGAATAATCCAAGTATATTCGGCGGTTATAATCCTTCACATTGGAATTCAACTGGCTCCCAATATTACAGCTCTGCAGATAACAGTTTCATTTTTGAGATGTCTGACGGAAAATCAACCGCAGGAGCACGCATTGGCAGATGCGTTTCCTTCGGTGGTTGGAGTTACAACGGTTATGGTCCGTTTTTTGGTAGCAACTTTTATATAAATCAACAAACATGGAGTTCAAATATATCAGGATGTAACCGCTATGGAATTGCATGCAGTGTTACAAGTGGCACTCTTGAGGAATACGAAGTATTTACAGTAAAAAGACAAGGTTAAATAAATAAAGCGATTAAACGCTACTTTATTCTTGAGTTTCTCTGCAGTAAGTCATGGGCACTGAGCAAATTCGGGGGAATCAAACAAAGAAATTGCGGGAAACCCATATTATACATGAGATTAGCAGACTTTATATGAAAGAGATCGGGCTGATTATATAGTGGCTTTAATCTTTGCTTTTAAGACTATGCGTCAATGTTCACCATTAATTAGACTTTTACAGAACAAATTGATGAGGCACTGTAAATGCGCAGAAATGTATGGAAGCACCGAAGTAACTATTGCTAGTGCGTTAAAAGACTTAGAGACGTACGCCATTTGTGTTACAAGTAGAGGACAGATGAACTGTAGAGAAAAAGCCAAATAAACAAATGGCTATAACCAATATTTGAATTCTTTGTAAGGGTGATACCATTTCCGATAATTAATTATACGCTAACTATAATAATGAGTTACATAGCTTAATGTAATCAGCCGTGCGCGTGAGAAAAAATTTGTTGTCAATAACTTTCTCAACTATTCCAAAAAAGAGCCATTGTACTGCACAAACATGGTTGCATATTACAAATAAGTAGAAGAACGAATCACATTCTCATGCGCAGCATGTCCAAAAAATTTTATACTCAGCATATTTAACTGTTAATGTCTTATAGATGTCCGAAGAAGTGGATTTTGACGGATCTAAAATCCTTAATATTAATATTAATTGCTGATTGCAACGGACGGGCTTGGGTGATCTACTTCAATTTATCAAGCTACGATATAAACGGTGACGTATTCTCTCTCCTATCGGTGGTAACACCAGAGCAGCTGCGGAATTTGCATCATCATCGCTGCGGCATAGAAAAGTAAATTGGTCGTATGCCAGTTGGGAATTTATGTCAGATTGGAATGTACGAATACAGTTCGTCCCATCTTGTTCTATCGCCATGCTAAGCCATCACACCAGTACTGTATAAGTTAGATATGTCTATTGATGGATATCTACTTGTATTTTATGTATTCAATCATGTCGTAGAGAATGTGTACATTTTATTTGTGCGACATAAACTAAATCATTCTATTCAAACGGCATTTACATCGACAACGGATACACTGAACTTTCAAAATAACATCTAATTTGACCAAGCTTTGAGCTGAAGCAGCTTTATATAATGTTACATTTAGGGGTGGACCAACTGCACATAATTTGATGGGGAGGCAATCATTTCGTCGACAATCATTTCACCGACAAATCTTGACCAACATTATTTCGAAGTTATCCTTTTTTTGAGTTTTGCGTTCTTTATTTGTTTACAATCCTTTTTTGGTAGTTAATTGTCGGTGAAATGATTGTCGATGAAATGAAATAATACGGACCCAATTTGATGTACAGTATCACAAATAGGCTTTCATATCGATAAACGTTTGGGCTCATTTTAATATTATTGTATCAGGAAATTGACAATTGAAGGCATATTTGCTCAACAGCTCGATGCGCTTGTCGCAAAGTTCCAGTCATTTGTAACCACGTGTAATTGTTACGTAATATGAAGACGTAATACAAGTAGTAATACCACAAGTTACTATATAAATTTACAGACGTTAAATAACATATATTTATAACAAAAACCTAGTTGTTTATATGCAAGTAGGGTTGATATCGTAATGTCAATAAAATACTTTTATAATGTTGTTACCTGATTGTCTTTACTATTCCAATCTGACACATGTCCATTCTGAACTGACATATGTCCATTCTGAATTGACATAAACTCCAAACTGACATACAACAAGGAAGCTTTCCGCATCTGCATACAGCGAGAGGCTACAAGGACGGTTTGCATATGCTTTGGTTTCCATGACTTGACCAATTAAATCTCGGAATTGATTTAAAAAATTTTTTTTGCGGTCCGTAACTTGATGTAAAGATACTTCTAAGTGTTAACTTACCAGCAATTATGTCTTCAAAAATATGCAGACTCTCGGTAATGCTTTAATACCACTTGCTCCGGCTTTTAAGGTTTTTGTGTTTCTTGGTTTTTGTACTGCTGAAAAGTTACCGGTTTCTCAAATTTATGTAGAAATTTTAATTTATGGGACGCTACTCTCAAATCATTTTTTGGTTCTATGGGCGATCTTCTACTCACATGTTTTGCCAAGAGATTTTTCATTTGCTAATATAGAAACTCATTCCCAAATATCTTTGATCTCAAGCCGAAGAGTGCATAAACCCAACATTTGATGACAAATCGCTCCAAATTCAAATGGAGTCCGCATGTTGATATGTATGCGGTGACACTCAAATGGTACGTGAGAAAAGCATTGTGCATGTTTGTGCATAGTAATAGGTCCACTGAAACCGTCTTATCAGTTCGTGGTCCGACAATTATAACCGATCTGGGAGTTATGGTTAAGGTTAGAAAAATTGGATTCTCGAGTTTGCGCGAGTAATGAGAAAAGAATACATTGCGCATCTTGATTTTAACCCTCCCCAAATTTTGATGATGTCTCAAATGAAGCAATTTCCACACCTTGATCTGCATATCAGCAAGGCTTTGTGCAGAAGTTTCACTTGATGCATCTACGAGTTGATCCTCATGTACAGTATATCTTTGTGGCATGCGTGAGAAAATTATTATGCAAACTTTGATGTGTATCCGCAGTTCATACAAACTTCTATAAATGGCAGGTATAATAGAGACAGTGCTTATTTGATAATCTGTGCATCAAGCATTTTGCACTAGCCATTGTGTGACGGATGAAAAAAAATTTTCCCAAGCATCCAGATAATCTTACGACCTCTCGATTGGACGACTGGTAACAAGTCACTGGATTCATTCATTATGGAGTCATGGAATAATAGTAAGCATGAATATGATGATGTCTATATACAATGGATAGAGTATTCTCTATTGACAGACGGACATCGTTATGCCAAGAGATCTAGCGATTGTATTGATTGCGTAAATCTAATTGAAGGAAATACGAGGTCTATTTATTCACAAAATTGACTACACGAACAATTAACGAGTATCGTCGTCTAGGAGTGTCGTCGTCGGTTAGCAACCGACATAGTGAGACCGGTATATAGCGTAGGACTTTAAAGTATGCGAGCTGCTTTTTTCTCCACTTCATGCATCTCACAGATTGCCTTTACTTCAATTTAGGACGTTTAAACATTTATCACCACTTTAAAATTGCATAGAAATGCAATGTTCGTGGCGTTACTAGGATGAGCGATTTTTTGGTGCCAGTTGGCTTTGCATATTTACAGCTATTCTCTATGTACTGTTCGCTTGCACGCACGGAGAAAATGCAGGGGGTGCATCAAAACTCATCAGCCGTCGGTCCGCTTTAATTTTAAAGAGAATCGATAATTACTATTGGCAAAGCCCCGCTCAGAAGAAGTATTGTATTGGAGACAGTTGTACGCCACAAACGAAAAACTAGCTATATTTTGCATGAACTCTACATGAGTGAATCATACAAAGGCCGCGCTCAGGTTTTGGGACGTGTGCCTTCGTTTCTAGATATTTTCTATAAAATCCCGCAATTTTTCCATGAATACTCTAGCTCCAGCTTCAACGACTTATCGAATCTTTCTCTACATTATCACCTCTGCAAACTACAACTTTTTGTTCTAAAGATTTTAACACCATGCAGTTTGACTTGAAAAGTTTACCCGAGCACCGTGTTGGATTCTGGCTGCCCAAGGATCGTCGTCTCATCACGGGATGGGTCAACAAGCTCATGGTGGAGGCTCGAAAGAAAAAATTTAGCCACCTTGACCCTCTTCTGCAAGCCTTCAAAAAGGTCGTAGCTAGTGATGTGTACTTGAACGCGCTCTCGGTTTCCATGTTCAGCGAAGTACCGAACGTTCACCCCTATAACAAGGATCCCGACGGCCAGCCTGAATTGAAAAGCTTCAATGACATGCTCTTAGCCATCAATGTGATCATAAAGACTGCACCTCCCTGGTCGGACGCGGCCGAACTCAGTGGCCTTATCGGCTTTCCAATCAATGCTATACTTGACTGGCCAATGGCAACTGCTTCTGGCTTCGCATTTTTCCTGGAACCTAAAGTCAACGGCTGTCTCAGAGAAATTCTGACTAAATGGTGCAAGTACCTTCAGGACCCCAATCAAGATTCCAACTTAGTCCTCTATCCCCCCAATGGCTGGCTTGGAACCGACGGGCTCAACGCCTTGACCGCGAAGGGCGACCAGAACGGGCTTTCTTCAGCTGATGCGTATACTTTCACGCAACTCTATGCTTGTCCTAATCCAGACGACCCGAACACTTTCGGCTTCGAGTCGTGGGACGCTTTCTTTACCCGCGAATTTCAGGACAATGTGCGACCCCTCGACCCCAATGCGGATATCGTCCACGCTTGCGAATCTGCTCCGCTTCAATACCCGGTTAGCAATGTCCAGCTCACAGATAACTTCATGGGCAAGGTTCAGGCCTATTCGCTCCAAAACATGCTTGATAATGACCCCTTCGCTAAGCAGTTCGTTGGTGGTACGGTATACCAAGCCTTCCTCTCAGCTCTCAGCTTCCACAGATGGGTTTCCCCTGTCGATGGTACCATCGTCAAAGTCACTAATGTGCCGGGAACGTACTATTCGGAGAATATGTATCAAGGCTTCTTTAGCGGGAATCCCGACGAGGCCGCTCCGAACAACTCGCAGCCTTACATAGCCTCTTTGGCGACTCGAGCGCTGGTATTCATCCAGGCCGATAACGCTAATATCGGCCTTATGTGCTTCATCGCGATCGGGATGGCCGAAGTTTCCTCTTGCGAAGTGTTTGTCAAAAAGGCACAGCATGTCAAAAAGGGTGACCCGCTGGGCACGTTCCATTTTGGTGGCTCCAGCCATTGTTTGGTATTCGGTCCAAATGTAAAGCTGAATTGGATTGGCCTTCCGCCTAAGGATGACACACGCTGGCAAAACATGGACAATTACCATGTCAAAAGCGGGCTCGCTACTGTATCACCGTAGAAGCACGAAGTGGCGAATGGGAAAGGCATCGTCACAACTAAAAGTACCACATGAATTTTTGTTGTATATAAATAAAGCCTACTGGATTAAATAAACATCTTCACAAAAGATTTATGCTTGCAATGGTGACATATTATAAATGAAATTTCTTGAAGGGAATACATTTAAGATTCCCTTACAATCTTTAGAATTGGTAGTGACCATGTCTTGTTTAATGACGAGACAAACATTTAATCAAAATCTATGTGCAATTTGATATAATCAGATCCTGATCTCCATGAACCCAATCTGGGTTTATGTCTTAGCCCGCGGAGAATGTGTATTGAACCTGCCGTTGGGCCACTGGCCAACCCAATCGCCTAATGTTTCTATTGTCAGGCTTACGTTGCTTTCGCTGCGCCACTCATCCATGCTGTAAGGATTTTTAAACCGTTGCGAAGCCGAAACCGAAATATGAATATGATGACATTCTTGACAGTTGCCTTTGTTAGAAACTTAATTAACTCATAATGTTTCACCTTATTAATGATGTGATTGCTACATTCGTGTATATATATCTTTACAGACCTCGTTCACACAATCAATCTTAATCCTCAATTATATTTACCAACATCCTTTATACAGCATCTGATCCAAGATACTTATAATGAGTTGTGCGTCGGTAAAGGTAAAATAGTGACGGTAACAACCTGGGAAACTCCTCTTTCGTGAAAGTATTTTTGTCGATTAACTCCGATGTTGGAAATAAACCAAGTGAAACCCTTTGCCTGCATAAACACCGAACCACACCATTGGGTGAGAGCGCCCTGAGGATCTCGAGAGATTGAGCACAGGTCTTGAAACGCAGTGTATATTCTTGTACGAACTCCTTTCTTTTCTTGGGATCTTTGACATGCTTCACGTTGACTGGTATTTGCCTGCTCATTCTTCTTATTTTTAAACCCAACAGGGTTAGAGTAGATGATAAGTTTGTCCTTCCCAATATAATCTTGTATATCTACAAGAAATTTGGTGATGGTAGCCGTAGTGGTGTATGAGTCAAACTTATTCGTGTCCATGTCGAAACTCCGAGTCAATACATAAATAAATGAAACTTTCATACTTTCGCTCCTGCATATTTTGATTATCAGCCAAAGTCGAATACGTAGAATGAAGGGGAAAACCCACGCGACTGTTCTCTGTCTGTGTACGTGCAAGGTGGACCCGATTTAGTCGAAGATTTGTGGCGGATATATTCTTATCGATCATATTCCTCTTTAGTAACCATCCTGTCAGAGAATAAAGTTCGTATCGAATCAAGAAGCAACTATACCTCCTCGTCATTCATGTTTTTCGAAGCTCTTAACTTATCTACATACCCAATTTGTTAGATTAGAATATTAAGTAACATAACACGGTAGATGTGAACGACTTTAAATGCGGAGTACGTACCATAAACATGTTATTGTATTAGTATGGTGCGTCCATTTTGTCACATTCTCAACTTTTGGTGTTGATACGCGCGGTTCATATCATTGGCTGCGAGGTGAATGCAAATACAGCCCGGAGTAAGGCTAATGGACGAATAAAATCAATTGTTTACACTGCACGAGTATTAGGCTCTATACTTGTATGCATCGTGATCTAACATGCAAGATTTTACATTTCAAGGTTCTAGATCAACAACCAACAGTTTATAATTCCCTCATTGTCCCGCATGTTGGATGTTGTGTTATATCAGGTGGTTCTAGAAATTTACATAAGTTATTGCAAATTATGGAAGACAAAAGTAAGTGGTATAAGCTCCAACGATAGAGATACGCAGTAAATTTTTCTCGTACGTGAATACTTGGGAGAGACGTGCATGGAGGCCTAAGAAGCAATTTCCGGGTCCAACAACCTATGTACTTCGACTTAACAGCTGTATCGGTGCACTCTAGTTCTTTTCTTTCTTTCTTTCTTTTTTTTAGCCAAAATTTCAAGCAGTGAAAATCTGTCGTCTGTCGGAAATGAAAATGGAATTTCGAGGTCGTAATTCTGCGGTTGAGTGATCTCACCGTCAACTAAATTATCTAAGGCACGAAGTGGTGTCGAAAGCTTCTTACTTACTGGCTGTTTCATACATCGAAGATATGGTGCTTAAAATGGTACATATGTCGTATATAAATCCCGTCACCATATAAATCCCGGATTTATATATATAAATGCCGTACCACGATTTACACTACCCTACCATAAATCACCGGATTTTTTGTCACGTGTTTGAAATAGATATGAAATTTTTGTATTTTCTAAGCGACGTTGACAATTTTCAAATTTATTAACCATCGATACA